>PVHP010019067.1:0-32321 GCA_004024765.1 Zapus hudsonius
TCTCTCTCTCTCTCTCTCTCTCTCTCTCTCTCTCTCTCTCTCTCCCTCCCTCTCTGCTTGAAAATGAGCAAATAAAATATTTTTAAAAAAAAATTAAGACTCCAGAGTCTTTCTGTCACCAGTATAGCTCCAGTGTACATGTAATAACCAGAGATTATTTGCATATGATTTGCATAAGACAAATAAACCCTATAGCCTCTCAAGCAATTTTCAAATTGAGTTTTACTGCTGCAACCATTCTGCATGCCATCTAGGTCTCCCACTCTCCTGAACAAAGCTCCACACAGTGTGCTTTATAGGGAGAAACATCAGGCACTCAGAAGTAAGAAAGGAGAGGTAGGGTTACCAAACAATTCTGATTCAAACTGCCCCATCTCCAAAATCCTGCCAGAGACAGTACTCTCTACAAACTAACGAGGCTTACACCACTGAAAAGGGAAGACTTGAAAGTGCTTTTCTCCTTGCAGATGGCACCAAGATAACAGCACAGATGGTGAAAACTGGTGAATGGCATTTAGAGACAAGATCTGCAAGGCCTGTGCCTGATGAAGCTTGTGCATAAAACTCAAGTGCTGTGTGGAGAAAATAGGCATTTCCATTTGAAAGAATAGGCTTAGTGTTGGTTTGTTCTGGACAGCCTTGAGAGAAGAGGGCTTCCCACTTGTCCACAGAATGTCATAACAGGAAGGGAGGCCCTACACCCAAGGTTTACAGTCTGCTGTTTCAGGATCTGGTGCTAATCCCCCCCCCACACACACACACACCAGCCTTTCTGCAGAAGACTTCCCCTTCATAAGAGCAGGGAAAGGTGGAACTTTCATTAATAGCAACTTCAAGGAAAGAAGCCGAAGAAGAACAGATCAACTGGTTTGCTGGGAGTGATGGAGAGAGCAAGGCAGAGAGAGGGTGGTTCTGACCCATTTATAAGCCTCAAGGACCTCCAGTGCTTTGATTTTTCCCTATCAGATGTGTACCCACTTTCCTCCACTTTAGCATTGGCATGGACTGCTGTTTGGACACTCGTGCTATACTATTTACACTGATTTGAGGCACTTTTCCTCATTCAGGGAATAAACAAATACTATTCTGAAGGCTGGGGAGATGGCTCAGTCATTAAACTTGAATGTCACTCAAGCATGAGGATCTGAGTTTGGATCCCCAGCACTCACATTAAAAAAAAAAAAAAACTCTAATCCCAGCACTAGGGAGGCAGAGACAGGAGGATCCCTGGGTCTTATTGTCCAGTCAGTCTAGCTGAAATGGCAAGCTCTAGTCATTTAGAGATCTTGTCCTCAAAAATAATGTGGGAAGATATAAAGCTGGTCCAGTGGGAAAGAGTGCTTCCTGTTGCAAGCATGAGGGCTGCAGGGAGCCTGAGACTGCTGAGCTCCCCATGCCAGCAGTTGAGTGTGGTCAGTCTTATGAGTCACACAGACCCTGAGAAAAACTGGGTCTCTTGAAACCACAAAAGCTCTAGAATCATTGAGACTCTGTCTCAAGGACACAAGCTGATGATCAATGCAGGGGGATATTTGACATCCTCTTTTGGCCTCTGGGTATGTACATGCATGTGCATACACCACACACACACACACACACACACACACACACACACACACACACACCATGCCACATCATACCTACTATACCCACATGCACACACGGAAAAAAATAAGGTGGAGAGCAACTGAGGAAGGCTCTGGTTGTACATGCAAATCCACACCCATGAATATACATACATGCATACATATGTGCCTACATACATATAATACATGTATTCCTCCACATACACATACAAAAAACAGAAATGTCAGTGTGTACTAATAAGTTCTCTCTTCTCCTTTAGGGTTTATATCTGGTATTAGAAAATTCTAAGCCTCGTTCAGGCCTTTGAAATTTCCACTCCTAGAGTCTCCTAAGGACAGAGGTGCTGAAAAATACAAGGCAGCCACTCCTCCCTTCCGCACCTTCAGCCTGACCTTACTGAAAGTACACGCTGCAAGGTATCATGGCCCATGAGCAACACACTGACAAAAGCTGCAAAGAGACTGCCAAAGGCATAACCCTATTCATGAACAGCGACCAGGAGTTGAGGCTCCTAGCTTGAGGCACTCAACAGCTAAAGTTCCAGCTGCAGGAGACAGAAGGGGTCTGGAAAAGAATTCGAACTAGGGACACACACTCCTTTTTCTATTTTGTCAGCCTGGGGCTGTCACTTGTCACCCAGCTGTAGTGCTAAGCCTTTCTTGTCCCCTCCCCACCGCCGACACACACACATACACAAACCACACACCAGAGAAAGAGAGCAGATGTTGAATTGATGCTGTGGAGAAAAGACCAAAGCAAAAAGAGGGACGGAGGCAGTGCCACTAACGAATTATTAGAACTCCCACTAGGAAGAGTACTACCAGCCTTTTCTCATACCAGACAATATCTCAGCTTGTGAGATATTTCAAAGAACTAATATCTATGATTTTATATTATGGTTCAAAATCATATGGGGAAATATAGTCAAGATAAAGCAGCTTTGGGGGCTGCAGAGTTAAAGGCTCTTACTTACAAAGTCCCACACCTGGAATTGGATTCCCTAATATCTACATAAAGCCAGATGCACAAGTGGCACATGTGTCTGGATTCATCTGCAGTGGCAAGAGGCCTTGGTGAACCTGTTCTCATTCATTCCCTCTCTTGCTCACCTCCTCTTTCTCTCTGCTTGCAAAATAAATAAATAAATAAATAAAACTATTTAAAAAAGACAGATAAAGAAGCTTTCAAATACCTGCAGGTTCTTGAGTGCAGGCTTCACCAATAGTTCTTGATTTTATAAAGAAGTTTCTCTAATGCCTTTTGGATGTCTAGAATAATCAAGTAAGTTTTCTTTAGGGCTATAAAATTAGGGAAATCTATATTAAATTTTTCTCCTAGCAAAAATGGAAAATATCACTTCTCCTAAGGGGATAAGTAGGAAGGAGGAGGGGTGAATATGATGAAAAGTCATGATATACGCCAGACATGGTGGCACACACCTTTAATCCCAGCACTCGGGAGGCAGAGGTAGGAGGATCACTGTGAGTTTGAGGCCAACCTGAGATTACATATGAATTCCAGGTCAGTCATGGCTAGAGTGAGACCCTATCTTAAAAAATAAACTAAACAAAACAAAAGCACATGATATACATGTAAGAAAATGTCATAATGAAACTTATTATCTGTATAATTAATATATGCTAATATAAAAGATAAAACAGCCCCCCTAGACAGACAGGCAGAAAAATTTTTGACTAGACGACCTATAGAAAACTCTTCAAGCCCTGCCCATGAGTAATAGTAGCCACCCACAGGTGGAAATTTTTATATGGATAATAAATGTATCCCAAAAGTAAGATTTAAAGGAGTCCCTAATATCCCCCAAGGGGAGCCTTACCTTCTGTAGTCGTGCCACTTTCTCATAGCATCCATCCAACTCCTGCCTCAAGTTCCGGTTCTCCTCTGAGAGAATTTCAACCATCTGTTGGGCTCTGGAGACAATGGCAAAAGGGTCAGATGGCATGGGCTGGTAAGAAGTGGACTGCTGAGCCCGAGGCATAGCTGAGTAGGTTTCTCCTGGCTGCTGCAATGGTGGTGGAGGAGTCAAGCTGGGCTGAGAGGGACGGTAGTGGTCTCCCTGGTGACCCTGATTAGGAAGGAAATGCTGCTGCGGCCTCAGCAGGTGAGCTGAATGGTCAACTTGGTTTGAGACCAAGGGGTGTTGGGCAGGAGACAGTCTAGTGGATGTTGGAGACTGCAGCAAGGGCAAGGAACCCCCTGATGTCAGAGAAGAAGTTGGGCTGTGAGGCTGACAGTTCCTGGTTGACAATGACAATGTGATGTCTTGGGTTGGCCTGCAAAACATAAAGCATAAACTCTGGTTAAGTTCACTGTTGAGACACATGAAAGTGACATGAGGAGGTGCCTCCATGACACCTTCAAAACGAGGAGTAGGCAGAGACAGTCTAAGAGATATCGACAAAGACCTCTAGAGTTCTGGTACTCAGATGGAAAGACAGAAGTGTGACCCTATAAGTGATATAAGCAGACAAGCTCTGAGGTCACTTTATGAAAAAACTAAGAGATGGTCTCCTTTATACTCATTGCTCAAGTCTACACAATTGAAATACTTCTATCAAGTCACCTTCCTGTCATTTAAAACTACACATGTGAGAAATAACTTTATGTCTGTGCCCCAGCACATACAAAGATTTAAATTTAGAAAATGTATTTGCTTATTCAGAAGGAAACCCCAAACAGCAATGAACATGCCCCTTATCTTCTTATCTACAACTCCCTTTGAAAATTCACACACTCATCAAAAGTGGCCCAAAGGTATAAAGACACTTATTCCATTACAGACACCAAATAATCATTACTCTTCCCAGTTATTGATGATGCAATGGTACCCATTAACAATAACAGTATCAAGGCTTGCAGAGGATTATACATCATCATACTATTTTTAGTGTAGTGATTCACCAATGTAAGGAAGAGAAAGGTGTTAAATAAATTATTTAGTCAACTATATTATTAGACAGGGGAAACTCAGGCCCAGGGTAAGAAAGTGATCTGCTAAGGGCTGGAGATACCATTTAGTGGTTCAGTGGTAGAGCACATGCATGCCTAGAAGGTATAAGGCCTTGTGGCATCCTCAGTAATATATCCAAAGACAGGGAGATGGAGAGAGAAAAAAGTGAGAGATAAAGAAAAAGAGAGATGTGAGAGTATTAGGATGAATCATTGATATTTCTCAATCTAGGGAAGATATATGTCTAAAACCATGGATTTGGATCCCAACAGGAAGCCACTGGAGAATTTATCTACTGCTTGCTAGCTCTGTGACCTTGTTCAGATTACTTCATCTACATGAGTCATTTTTTTCTTTCCTGAGGATACAAATAAATTTCAAAAATATTGGGGACTTTATATGTTTTAGCTCAACAGGAATTATATTATCTAACCTCCCAATGAGATGAACTGACCTTGTTAGCATTTTACCTATGGGATACCCAGTTCATTTTTGTGTTACTTTGCATAAAATTCACAATGGAATTGGGATAAATCACTAGGATCAATTAACTTTTACTGGCATTCCAGACATCAAGTCTCTCCCACACACACTCCATTTACCACTATCCTTCATTTATCTATCTATCCCCAAAAGAGCTCCTAAGTAGGAAGGCTCTTTACAACTACAAAATCATTCCAGATGCTTGCTCATAGACATATCCAATAACTGTGATGTTCACAAAGGTTTTTAAACCTTCTCATAGCTTTGGACCTGTCCTTCACCCCAATGTGTACATGTTTTTTTTTTTCAATCTTATAAATATGCCACTATAAATAATTGCTTAACATTGAAGGAAGCATACAACCACTTGGGCCTAGCATAAATGGCATAGTATTAAGGACTACAAATGGAAAGTTGCTGTCATACATAAACTTTCTTTCCAAGAGCTTAAAATACTGTCTATCAGAAGCCTCTGAGCTATCTATAAATTCATTTGATTAGGAGTTCCCCTTTTCCATTTTGTGAACCTTTTGTGCTACCTCATAGGTAACACAGATAATGTGCTGTCTCCTTGAGTAAGAACTACTGAAATTCATATGCTATATATTTAGAATGCCCTGTGATTTGGGGAGTTGTATCTCTTCAAAAGAAAAGAGGGCCTTAAATTTCACAGTCTTCCCTCTTAGTTTCAAAATTTAAGGTGAAAAAAATCACTACACTGACTTTTGCCCTCATTCCCAGGATTTTTAAGTTCAATGCCTGGGAGGTAGTCTCTCTCAAAGATTGAACACCCAGATCTGAACTGGACTGCTTCCTCATTTCTCCTGGAAAGCCACCCAGCAAATGAGGCCTTTATCAAACCCAGCCATTGCCTTCTTCCAGCCTGTAGGCCGAAAGGCCTTTCCAGGCTCCGGACAGAACACACAGCCTCTCAGAAGCCTAGAGAAGGAGACTGTTAGGTCTCCAGAAGAAGGTCTACTGTGTCAGTTAAGCCCAGGAAGAAGATCATCAAAGACAAAGCAGCTGTCCCATGGCCCCCAGGCTGCAGGAAGCAGAGCTCAATACACTGTGATATTGGACACACAGAGGCAGTTATTCCCTGGCAGGCTTGGGAAGTTGCAGAAGAGAAATGGCAAAAGAATTTGCCCATCACCAAAAGCACTGAAATGGGGATGATCCTCCCTCTAAGAACAGGGAACCAAGGGAAGACAGGTGGTGGAGAACAATTGAATATGTCAGAGGAAGCAAATATATGCTCAAGGTTAAATAGTAAGAGAAAAAGTAATGATAGTAACAATAAAGTGGCAGCCAAGAGAGCAGTACACTCTATGGGGCCTTCCATTCTGTGTCAACTGGAATCGCTCTCCAATGACACATTCATCAGGAACAAATCACCTGCACACAATAGAATCACATGACCCCATGGAAGACCTGCCCTGCCCCTCCCTGCCATTTCCCTCCCTTCATCCTGCTCCTTCTTAAGACTCATGGGCCACTGGTGATCTGCAGAAGGAAAGCCAGCCATACAATACTCACCAAAATCAACAGTCCTCCCAGTGCTGGGTTGGGAGAGAGGATAGTCTCTAAGAGAAAGCTTGTAAGGACACAGAGGGATAATAAAGTGTGCGCGCACGCAGGCACACACACACACACACACACACACACACACACACACACACACACCATCTTACCCTGCTACCTCCATGACTGGAGATCCCCACTCTCCACTCTCACATTCATATTCTCTCTCCCTCTCTCTCTCTTCAAAGCAGGTATCAGCAAAAGCACAGAGCCTGCTTCTCCTCACCAGTGAACCGGTGCCTCTCCCAGGCACTGCAATGGTGAATTTGTGAGTGTGGAAGCAGCTTGCAAATTCCGGATGATTAGAATTGCACAACTCTGCTCTGAGCTACCGATTTAAGTCGCTCTGAGATTCTACTCAACAAGCATTTCAAGAAACCTCATATCTGGGCATGATGTCAACAACTGAAAGGAGGTGGCTGCTTTATAAACAGAAATGATTACATTTTTTAAAGCAGTCCATAAATGTATCAACCTAGGTTGCAGAAAAGGCTCAGCTTTCAGAAAGACAAAGACTCTGAAATTTTAAAATTCCTCACATGGCTTGGCCTTGTTTCCCATCTGCAATTCTGGGCATTCAAGCGATTTTTTTTTTAAGTAAGGAGGAGGGCACAGGGAAGATGAAGTAATCAAAGGATTGTTTATAACTTTTTCATTCATTTTAACAACAAGCCTCCAGCATTTCAATGAATTTCTAAGACAAATTAATGTTGCTTAAAAAAAAAACTGATGTGTTCAGAAAACTTGCTTTGCATCCTGATCTGAGTTTGTGGGTTAATAATGGAGAATTTCGTCTTCTAATTGTCTGCTGCAAACAGCAGTTACTTGGAAAGGTATTCACAAACCACACAGCTAGCTGGCTAGAGGAAATAAAGGAGGAAAATGTGTTACCACCTAAAAGCAGTACAGATTTGGAAAGCCACCTCCCCTCAGGATCTGTCAATAGGTGCCACTCCCTCACACAGGGCATGCAAAAAGCTTTAAGCCAGAATTTGCCTCATGTACTCCCAAACTTCACTTCACATGGAACATCCTCAGGCTTGGGCCGTTTTTGTTGTTGTTGTTGTTTTGTTTGTTTTTAATTCATTAAACATGTCATTCAATGGCTTCTGTCCCATTACAGAAACAACTGTTAGAGCATACTGGAGTGTTAAAATAGTACTCAAGTTCTAGTGGAAGGGCCCTTGCTTAACATGCTAGAGTCTGTGGATTAGATAGATCTCAAGAACCACATTTTTTAAAAAGGCTATTTTGGGGAATAGAAAGACAGTGAAGTCCACAGGTAATTTAGAAAGGATGAAATACACATATTTTCTGATAAAATATATGAAGCAAATTTTCTCTGGTTGTTTAATCAGCATGGGAAAAAATCCTTCTTTGTCTCTTTGGCAGATCAAAGGACTTTTCCATCGAGCTTCAAACACTGTGGGTTTCAGATCACAAACAATACTGGTGAATGAGTTCTGAAAATAGCTTTCCTAGGAAGGCAGGCCATGTGCTGAGCGGGACTTTGGCTTCTGCTCCATACCCCAGCCAACACATTCCCCTTCCATAAGGCAACAGACACCAGTCTATCCACAGACAAGAAGGAAGACAGTCCCCCAGACTTGTCTATACTGATGGGAAAAGCAAAACAAAAACCCGAGGTTTCATTGACATTTTGCTTGCTTGAAAGGTTAGGAAATCAACCTGAGTTAAGGATGAAAAATATTCCAAAAACATAAAGCTAGGGGAGAAGCCTAAAGTGAATTGCATGTGGTTGAAAAAAATAATAATAAACAGGACCTGCAGAAAGAGAAAATGAAATTCCAGGAAATACTAGGTAACTTCAATTTACCTCTCACCTACTCCACTCTCTTCTAAGTCAACAATTTCAAGCCAAGAGATTCTTTCCCAAATGAATGAGGAATGGATAGAAGGCAAAGAGAAAGACAAGAAAGATATCACAGAGCTAGTCTTTGGGCCACGAAGGACTTCAAACTTTTGCTCATCCATCATTACTAACACTGGGAACAGTACAGTGACACCACAAATAACTGCCCCACTGATGGTCATGGTTTAAAAACCCTTCCGCTGCCCATGTGCTAAAATTCTACTGATCATCACCATGGTTGCAAAACTAAAAACACAAATAATGAACAGAACCATAAAGCCAGAGGCAATGGGCTCTGAATGATTAAGAGCATACTTAGGAAGAGTGAAATATACTGAACAATGTAGCTTACCTTGTGCATTTTAGCATCTGGACAAATCTACATGATATGGTATGAATTTAAGTTAGTTGTTTAAGATAGGACAGGTTACTAACAAACTGTACAGAAGAAACAAGAAGCAGCACAGACACGTCACTTTGAGGATGTGCAAGGCAAGGAACTTTCTAAAACTGCATACGCAGATAATCCTTCCCCTTCACCACCATAATATCTGGGTATTTATTTGGAAGAATCATAATAATTCTTTAGAAAATACAATAGACAGGAAACAGATTTGCTCACCAAAAAGTGATGAGACTTTTGTAGAGAGATATGCATGAAAGTGATAGGATGCTACAGACTAATTAAAGTCCAAGATGATTTGCTTTTATTTCTTAAGGAAGGACTTAAAAACTTCAAAGAAGGACACTGATATCCTTGGACACAGGAGAGTAAATAGGTACTAAAATCAAGCCTTGTTCATTTCATCATCCACTGGGCAGTCAAATGAGGTCATACCCATCATATAAAGTGAAAGGAATTTTAAAACAGAGCTCATTATGGCTTAAGAGACCTGGAATTCAGGGTGACAATTTACTCAGCCAAGGGGTGAGCCATGCACTGCAGAGTTTGTTATGTCAAATGCTTCCCTTAAGATTCCCAACAGGCATCAGAAGAAGCCGGTTGGGGATGAGGTCAGAAAAAGACATAAAGAAACTCTCTTACCTGGCTGCCACATACTCAGGGGGGTGCTGATACCTCATCAGTTGCCCCTCTACTCTCTCTGGCTGGTTCAGGCGATGCTCATTATAGAAGTACCCTGACTCTTGGGGCTTGCACACTACAGACTGGGGTGACATGCCCTTGAAAGGATACTCTGGTGGGGGGCCTCGGTGTTCCATGCCCTTCAAGCTATGCTGATTGGGAGGTGGCCCTTGAGCCTTGTAGAATTCACTGGAACTTGTAGGATTCTTGTAGAGGTCATTGGGTTGTGGTGGGGAGAGGGGAGCACTGGTCACAGGGGGATGGGCTTTAACTCCACTGGTAGCCAGTGACATCTGCATCAATCGTTCACTCAAGGAACGGACATGCCCTTGTTTAAGGTCTCTGAGTCCTTCATCCTGGTGCATTTTCCCAGGATTGAGCTGCTGAACCGATGGGCGTCCCTCGGTCCTCATCTTCTGGTTGGTGACTCCGGTGACATAGAAAGCAGCTCCAACGCTGGCATGCTGTTGGCCCCGGAAGTACTGAGACTGGACCTTGGCTTCTTCGTAGGTTGGGAGTTCTTCATTATTCTGCATTTGAGGGGACAGCTGCTTCTCCATGATGATGTTTTCTGATTGAATTTCTTGGCCCTGGGGTTCCTGTCGAGCAGCGTGTGCTACGAGCTTTTGGTGATGCTCTTGGGGACTCAGCTCTTGTGGACCTATGTTCCCACTGCCAGTGGAGAAAGGGGGAACATTCCCTGTGGCTTGCTGGTGTATGGCAAGCAGATTGCGATTCTCACTAGGATTGCCATAGCGAAGCTGCTCTTGTAGCAGCCGCTGCAATACTGTGGTTCCTCCACTTGGCTGGTCTTCAGAATTTCTCATCTCTATCGACGGTGGGGCCTTGTGAAGAGAGAGAGAAATTGGGCACCTGGGCTGCCCTTGACCTGGGAAGGGGAAACAGTAAGCTTAACACCTAGTTAATGGATACATCAGTCCTCTTTTAAAAGGGAAGTGGGTTTCATAAGTGAGGATTCCACTGCAGAATAGAGAATTGAATTCAGGAATCCTAGATTAATTCCCATGGTTCCTGGCTCTAGCACTGATATGTTGAAAAACTTGTAGGCCAAACAGCTCTGTTTCCCCTTACTTTTAGCATGATTTAAATAATCTTGACTTAATTCCTAAGAGGAATGTACAAACCTGGGGCTGTCAGGTAGGGTGATCAGAGTGAGCAATTTTCCTAAGGTCCTTTCTTACAAGGTTCATCTAACTCTCTGTAGGCTACTTAAATTAAACATGGGCATCATATGACTATAGTAGCAGGGACAGGGAGACTGAGAAAGTTACTCCATGAATGGAATTTGCAAAGCAGTTTAGCATGTGGTGGGAGAGACAAAAATAAATTAAGTGGCCAGGAAGAGAAGCACATGCCTTTAATCCCAGCTCTTGGGAGGCAGAGGTAGGAGGGATCGCCATGAGTTCAATGTCATTCTGAGACTGCATAGTGAACTCCAAGTTAGCCTGAGCTACAGGTTAAAAAAACAAGTAAACAGGGCTAGGGAGAAAGCTCAGCACTTAAGGCTCTTGCCTGCAAGGCCTGATGACCCAGGTTTGATTCCCCAGTACCCACAAAAAGCCAGGAGCACATGTAGCTAGAGTTCCTTTGCTGTGCCTGGAGGCCCTAGCATTTCTCTCTCTTTCTCTCTCTGTCCTTTCCCCTCCCTCCTTCTCTCTCTCTCTCTCTGCCTTTCCCTGCAATTCTATGTTTCTGTATCTCTGTGCTTACAAATAAATGATAATATTTTTAAGTAAACCAATAAATAAATAAACAAATAGTGTAATGAGAGCTTAGTTTGCACCACATGGAAATGATCCCTGCATTGATGCAACGTTTTTCCCTCTCCTATGACTTTGAAGCACACCCTTGAAAAATCTTTTTTTTAGTATCATACACTTAGATGGCTTAATAAGAGAATGACTTGGGTAAGTACTAGTGCCACAGTTTCTTCTTTGGCCATCCAAGGTCGGAAATGGAGACATTTTGCTCTTGTTGCTGGGTAGGAGAAACTTAAAGGGGAAGCACTTTATTTTCATTTGAAATGTGCCTCCAACAATATGTAGAAATTGAAAAACAAAAAGGGCATTATTCTGGAAACAATATTATTACTATGTCCTCCACTACCATCATCAATGACTTTAAGGAAATCATATCAGTCTAGTAAAATAGGTAACAGTAGCAGTGTAACTTGAGATTTAAATTGTAATTATAATTTGGCTGACATGATATCCTAAGCCAATGATTCTTCTTTTTTAACTAGTAGTTTTTCATCTGCAAAAAATGAATGGTAGGTGATACCTCTCCCCCCCCTCTCTCCCTTTCTCTCTCTCATACTTATAAATTAATTGATCCAAGAATTCTTTGAAAATAATCTGTCATGTTAAGAATTATAAGTAAATACTAATGTTAAATAACCTAAGTTTTAGTCTAAAGTTCTGAGGTAGTTTGGTATGAATGGACATGCCACATAAAAAGTCATAATAAAGGTAAACATACCCAGCCTCAGGTGAAAACTCTGCAATTTGCCTCGCAGGCCTTTATATCTATGATATTAAACAGCTTCCAAACTCTCTGCAAATATGAACCTTTTTCCTCAGTGCTGCGGGGCACATTCCAGACTATGTGTGGCAGATGGACAGACTCATCTTCTTTTCTTTTTTCATTTTTTCATGGCTATCATCACTAGCTGACTTTCAATTGTTCTGGGGAGCAGTTGGACACAACACTTCCCCTACCAAAAGCCCTTTAAATTGTTTTATTTAATTAAGCAATTAATTTTTGATTGATTTTGTAGTGGTGCTTACAACCCAGATGCATGCTAGGCAAGAACTCTACCTCTAGGCTATGCTTCCAGCCTGAAAAGGCATGTTAAAATTCCATCCATATTCTTTAGGGAAGTGTGTGATAACTACCTAGAGGCCTTGCTCTTTAATCCCATTTCCCTCCACCCCAGTAACACTCAGGGGTTCCTATATTTGTTCTGTCAAATTGAGGCTTTCTCATTTGCTGGCAAATATAATTTTTAAAAAATCTCTGAAACTGGACAACTGATTAATTACACCAAACCATTTTTCTTCTATCAAAAAACAAAACAAAACAAACAGAAACAGGAATGTTTATGTTTAAGTCACAATCACTTCCAAACCTCTCCTGCACAGCAGGGAAAAGTAGACATGGAGTCAGACACCAGACCCAGAGGAGTTATGTCACCCCCTCCCATGCCTCACCCACCCCCTCCCATACATACACACACACAGGAACTTGGGCATTCACACTTGTGGGCAAAGCCATGTATACACATACACATGCAAAAACACACATGCGTATACACACTCCATGTTCATACCTATTTCTGCTTTCTTTTAGGCTTGAAGCCTTGATCAGGATAGGGAACTCTTTCTTATGAGCAGCTCCGGAAAGCACAGCAGCAGATTCCCTCTCCCCTAACACTCAGGTTCAGGGGAAGCACCGCCAAGAGTCCAACCACGGGTCACTCTGAAATGTTCAGGAGAGGGAGGGAGGGAGAAATAAAAATGTTGTTTCTATGTTGCCACCAAGAGCCAACAGTTAACCAAACCACTCCTTCCAAGGGAATGACTTGTCCCATGGCACTTGACTTTTAAATGAGTGGCAGAGTTTATTTCCACTAGGACACCAAAGAAATCTCTGTCCAGTAGCTGGGTGCAGGTCATGCCAGTCTCCAGGTGATGGAGAGGCTCAGGCCTTGACCTGGAAAGCACAGATTGCTGTGTTTCTAGACTTAGAAAGCCATCCTTATTGGAATGTCAGGTAATGGCGATCACTGTTACGTGGGGAACAACCTTCGACTATCAGTAGTAGAATAAGATCCATCCCAGAATGGATGGCATTCATTGGAAGTTAGTTTGACGGTCATATATACATATACATATATCACTCATCTCTAGCTCCTGATTTGACTGCCTCAGCCTCACATGGGCAGAAGAAAACAAAACTTCAACCAAGTCATTTAGTATTTATTGCATATTGACCACTCCAGGCATTTTCCAGCCTCATGCTGGTCACAATGAGGCATACAAAGACATGCAAAATATAATTCCTGCTCTCCAGGAGCTTACAATCTGCTGACCACCCTTATCCATACAAACCGTGCCTCCACTTGCTTTCTCAGCACTTCTGATGGCCCAGTGTTTCAGCAACAGCAACCCACTATACTCACATTACAGAGAAGAGATGCAAATGCCCCAGAGATATGGATTTCAGACAGTTCTCATTTTTTTTTTTTTTGCTGTGACCCCCACACACAGGTAAAACCAAAATGGTTATAATATTTGGGAGTTTGTGTTTATGTGAGGTATACATTAACTAAATCCTGGACTAACCATGACTCATATCACTTAAAGAAAAAAAAAACACACTTTAATCCACACCAGAGGCTCTATAGGTGGCATGGCAATGCTAAGGAACAGCATGAGCATTGCTGTATTTGGAAACTTGTCCAAAATTTTCAAGTTAAAAAAAATCCACAAAAACCACAAAGTGATTAATCTAACATTATTTCCTTTCAATGCTGCCAAAAATAAACTGAGCAGATACAGAGTGAACAAATCCGGAATTTGTCTTTCTATCTTGTTTTGGCCCAATGCATAATCATGATCAAAAGCAAAATTGCCTCCACTCTACAAGGCAATAATTTTAGGGTGTCTCACCTTATTTCAAAGCAGAGGAACAACTATTAATTGGAATCAAAGCTGGACTGGTGAGAGAGCGTTTGTAAATATCCACCATGCTTCTATTGTCCTATTGGGAACAAAACATTTGTCTGTTTTTAAACTGAAACAACAGAAAAAAGGCCAAGGTTTTTAAACTGGAGCCCCTAGAGAAAAACCACCATACAATTCTTTTCCAGAACTCCTTAGATTCTTCACGCTGATTGCAACTGGCTTTCTTCTAACACCCATCTCTTCATTGGGGAAAACTTTACTTATCCAAAGTCTCCATTTTCCCATTAATTTTGTCCTCTCTCCTCAAAAATCAAGTCACTTCATGTCAACTGGACACAGTGTTTTCCTACCCCTATTTCAGGCTTTTTTGGTTTCTGTTTTACAGGAAAACAAGTGAACTCAAGAAAAAAATCCTTTGCCGAGTCCTCTCCTGTTTAAGGTTGTTTTCTTAACAAACATATGTTCCTTTCCATGTCAAGAGTCGCTTAAGAAGGAAAATACTACAGCTCAGTTTATTTGTGAAGAATGTAAGGAAAAGACTCCTTGTCTTGTGTTCAAAATAGTACAAGCTCTGCAACTTTTAGTTTCCCCACAGTTTTAATCAAGTCCATTCCAGGGCTCTGACATCATCATCTTCAATCAATGAAATAACCTTATTGCTCTTCGACACACAGGCTGGCCTTGAGGATGTTTGATAGAAGAAAGGATATCCCTACCTAGCTTCTTTGTCTTTAAAGTTCATGTGAATATATATATATATATATACATATATATATATATGTATATATATATATATATATATGTTTCAGGAAGGCGAAGCCAAATTCTTACTTCAGTTGCAGCCACTGACCTCTCCCAGTATACCTTGGCGGTTGAGCCAAAACACAATGCGAGCCCAGATGTTTCCCCAAGTCAAGCCCCCAAAAATTCAACATTAGAGGGTGGCCAGGACAAACCAAATTTTTGCTCTTCAAGTAAATTTTTCAGTATGATTATCATATCTTCTTTCCAACCCCTCTACATCCTCCTCCCATTCTGTCTCTGCCCCTTACTTCAAGACTAGGATGGAGAACCTAGTTGAGAAAACCTGTTTCTCTATTAAATTGGGGTCAATTTGTTTCATACAACTTTATTAGAACTAAGAAGCAATCAGACAGGTCAAAAACTGTATGCATTTGTACATAACACCCCCCCCACACGCATGCACATACACCCACCACATCTTCTTACAAGCAAGAAGCCTCAGCGGGTTCTTATGTCCTCTCAATTTGACCCATATTGCAGCCTGGAGTGTCATGGATATTACTTTCCCCAACAATCTTAAAAGACACACATTCACTTCATTTTGCTGGTTATCTCCAGAAATTTAACTGTTATGGATAGGTAGTAAAAGAATCATGGTTTAAAAGCCTAGAGTCACATTGCCCAAGTTCAAGTCCTACATCAAGCTCTTACTAACTAAACCCATTCAGATCTCAATCTCATCAGGTACCCTTAAAATAGAAATAATGGCACATACAGCTCATTTGATTGTTATAAAGATTAAGGGACATATTTCATATAAAATGAGCCTGGCACATAGTAAGGTCTAAAAAACTTAGCTATTACTATATTACTTATTTCAAATAAGCTTTTGTTTTTCTACACTGCTGTAGCAGTTTTATGAATTAAGTTATTTTCAACTCAGTCTGTTGGGTAGGGGTCTTTATGTCATCAAGGCCAGAATTAGAAAGGCTTCTTGGGAGAAGACTTAATAGTCCACCCATCTCTTGTGACCATCGTACCAGCTTGGCATTTGTTCTCATTTAACTCTTCACTAGCGTAAGAAAAAGCTTAAGGGAGCCAGGTGTGGTGATGCATGCCTTTAATCCCAGAACTCAGGAGGAAGATTTAGGAGGATCGCTGTGAGTTTGAAGCCAGCCTGAGACTACAGAGTGAGTTCCAGCTAAGCCTGGGCTAGAATGATACCCCACCTTGAAAAACCAAAGAGAGAGAGAAAAAAAGAAAAGAAAAAGCTTAAGGGAAGTTTTGGCCTCACCTCTTTGATCCTATTTCTATGAGTGCCTAGGATGGGTTGGAAAATTATTTTAAGACCTTGGCATTCTAGATTCATCTATCTTTTCAAGGAGCTCCCTCAGAATTCCAGAAAAGACTGGATTCACATGATATTACTTAAGTCCTAGACTATTTAAATAAAGGATTGGTCATTTTTAGTCCCACTTTTATTTTACCCCATGCTCTGAAGCAATTAACCTGAACATATTAATAGAAAAGAAAGTGATCACCTTGAAAGTGAAGGGGAGCAGTGAAATCTGTAATGGTGGGATTAACCCTATTGCTACACCATCCATTTAACAGGAGGATCAGACCATGTTATGACATCCCACTCCTTATTCCCTTGGAAAAAGTATAAGGCATATACAAAATCAGACTGAGCATAAAAGGAAGAAAATTTACGAAGATACCTAGAATCTGCCTATTTTAACAATCTCCTATTTCATACTATACATTTTATTGTTATTTTTCAATATTTATTTTATTTTTTTGCAAGACATGAGAGAGAGACAGGGAGAAGAGAAGAGAGACAGGGAGATATAAATTTATATATATATACATATATATATAGAGAGAGAGAGAAAGAGAGAGAGAGAGAGAGAGAATGGATGTGACAGGGAGACTAGAGACTGCAAAGAAACTCCAGATGCATGCCCACTTGCTTTACATGGGTACTGGAGAATCAAACCCAGATCATAAGGCTTTGCAGGCAAATGCCTTGATCACTGAGAAATCTCTCCAGCCCTATTGTTATTTTATAACTATTTTATTGTTATTATTAATTTATTTCCGCAAGTAGCCCAGGAATAGCATACAAATACTTATAATCAATATATACAATAATTCCCAATCCCAACACTTCAACCCAGGCACTGTTAATATCTCCTCAGAGCTATATATTTTTTTTACAAAGCAATGATGTTTTTGTTTGGTTTTTGGAGATAGGTATCACTGTATAGGGCAGACTAGCCAGAAATTCACTATGTTGCCCAGGCTGTGAATATAGGGATTACAAGTGTGAGATATAATACCTGGCACAATAGCCAGGTGTGGTGGTGCACACCTCTAATCCCAGTACTTGGGAGGCAGAGGTAGGAGGATCACCATGAGTTCAAGGCCACCCTGAGACTACATAGTGAATTCCAGGTCAGCCTGGGCTAGAGTGAGACCCTACCTCAAAAAAACAATAATAATAATAACTGGCACAATAAAATATTAATAATTTGGGATCCTACATTTCCCTTTATCATAAGCACTTTCTCTATACTGTGGAATAGACTTCATAACAAATATTGTAATGGCTGTATAATAGTCCAATAAATGAGTCTATCCAGATTCACTTACCAGGCTCTAATTATTAAGATATTCAAATGGCTTCTATTTTATGCTAGTCTAAATCTTATAAAATATCAATATTTTGGATTATTTCCTAATAATAGAATCCCACGAGAAAAAAATTGATAGATCAAGTATGATTGAAAAAAATAAGACTTTCAGAAATGTCAATATATGAAATTTCTCCCTCGATAACAATTTTCCTGTATTATAATTATTTTCCATTTTTCCACTAGGGCAGAGCAGGATTCCAGGGATGCAGAGAAACCTAAGGCAACAGAGGCAGTATACTATCCTAGTGGTTTGCAAAATGGCAGAGTGGAATGTGAGCTCCTCTGTGAATCCAGCTTGTACGCACTTGCCCCAAATTGCCACTCGGCCAAGAAGCTAATTAGGAAAAGCATCAGGTGGGTGAGAACAGGTTCATGGCCTATAATAGCTTATATCATCTTTCATTTTTGACCTTGGAAAGATCTGACAGTCTGCTTGAAGACATTTAGTTCCAGTGACCCAGCCTATTACATTCTGAAAACTGAACTGGTTAACTTTCAGATCAAAATCTTAAATCTGTCCCATTGGGCACTTTGCTCTATAAAACTGAATGTACATGATCAAGGAGCCTGTGTGTATGACTCTATTCATGGCCTTAGCAAAGGTGGCCCTGTAATGCCAATCCTGCTTAATATTATATGTCTAAGTGACACCAGTTTAAGTGGACAATGTGTTGTTATAGAAAGAGATTTATTTGCAGACTTGACCATAGAAGTCATTCTGTCCTTAGACAGAGAAGGCAACAGGCCAGAGATACACCTGGCTTTGCCAGAACAGACATGACAGACATTTCTTTCCTTTGCATCTTTGCCAGAACTCTCAGAAAAGGGCAGTTTTGCCTTTCATATTCTCCTTGATGGTTTTTCCCTATCTTTATCTGTTTCTTCCCTCACTAAAGTTCTTAATATGGTAAATAAATACTGTCCTTTCTTTTTAAATATTGTTATGTATTTATTTGCAAGGACAGAGGGGGGTGTCAGGGCCTCATGCCATTGCAAACTACCTCCTGATTTATGTGCTACTCTGTGCATCTGGCTTCACGTGGGTACAGGGGAATTGAACCCAGGACTTTAGCCTTTGTAAGGAAGTGCCTTAACCACTGAGCAATCTCTGCAGCCCAAATTCTGTCCTTTCTATGAAGCAATTGGAGTTTGTACACATCAATTATGGCACTGACCACAGCATATTTTTCACATTTAGTGAGCATGTACTATAGCTAAACACTGTAATCAGACCTCAAGAGGCTTCCAGGCAAGCAGAGCAGGGCCAATCTAAATGAGATAGCAAAGTTATGAGAACATAGCTTTGGAAATGCAGAGGGAAAGATCCTTGAACTAGGTAGAAGACATAAAATTTGCTAACTAAATTGATGTCAAAGACAGGGTGGGATATATCTTTGGAAGCTACTACCATAGTACAGGTAACAGCTTACGTCCTAAGAGGGAGCTGGAACATACAGAGAAGGAACAGTACTTAATCAAGAACACAGGATACATCTATAAAGAAAATAATAACTCAAGGATCATGCATACTGTAAATATAAAACAAATTTCTTTATTTACTCCCTGACTCCCTCCTCCATATAACTTCAATCTTCACCCTGTTTCAGGGATGTCAGTCTGCAGCTGTAATGCACAGAGAATTTTTTTAAAAAAAGATAATTCTCTCCATTTAGGCTTCTGAGTATCCAGGGAGAAATCATGACAAGGTATTAAAATGGAAATGGAAGTGGAAATTATTAGGACACAGGTGCATGATTTTTCTGTCCCAAGACTGAAACACGAACTTGTATATCCAATGTGCTTAATGATTGCACAATGAGTGAACAACAACTTCCCAAAGACTTTGCTACAGGCAACAGCAGAAGCAAAGAAATGAATGTCAAGGAATAACAACAGCAATGATAATGACAATCGAATCAAATATTACCTTTAGTTTCTCAACCTTGGTTGTAAGGAGTCAAAAGCACTTTCACTTCTGCTATCCAAATCAGCAGCTGTGAAGGGAAATAAAGGAAGATGTGATTAATTCCATTTACATTTAAACCAGCATAAATCCAGAGCAGATTAGCTAATGTTAATTAATTTCCTCAGAATTCCACTGTTGCTCACCAATAGAGCCAGGATCAAAAGCCAAGTCTTGTGATTTCCTGCCTTATATTCAAATAAGATGAAACTTTCTTCAGTCTCTGTCTACCTCCATGTCTGTCTGTCTTTCAGTCTGTCTGTCTCGATTTTAAGATAGTTCACAAAGAGAAATTCTTTCAAAAAGCCAGCTCCCTCGGCACGTTGTCAATATCTCCAGATGAGTGGGTTTCACCCAGGAGAAAGGATGTAAGTATTTAAGCCTAGGATGACTAGGGCTGTATGTAAATCTCCACTGACATAATAGGGAGCTCCCTGTTTTGCGATACACCTTTGGAAGAGAACCTCATCTGCCTTCAGTCCAGGTTTTGTGTTTGAGTGAGGCTCAGGTGCTAACTACAGGTGTGGCATCCAGCAGTTGCATGGACAGGAGCCAGTGTTTCATATCTTCATGCCAAAGGACTTGAGTCACTCTCCCAAGGCAGAGAGAGCCCCTCCTCCCTCTGTGGATCTGTGAGCTGCAACCTGGCTTGACTGCATTGCCACTGCAGAACAGAATCTGAACTCTCTCTTCTCAAAAAGAACTAGGGAGGGATCTGTGAGGTCACAAGTCCTAACTAACTGCCCCACATGCAGAAACTATGATGGCCCAATGCATAAGGGACCATATGAGGGAAAACAGGAGGATCACAGCAGATGCATATATGACTCCATTACAGAGCAGGGACTTTTCTGCAAGCTGGTCTGAGATCTCAGGAGGCAACATTCATCTTCCTAAAAAGAGAGGATATACAACAGAAAGAAATGACAAAGAAATCTATACTCCTAGCCCCACAATCACCCTTCTTATTTAGGCTACCAAGAGTGAAATGCTTAGCCTTGACACAAAAAGCATTAGGTCAGAAAACTCATTATATTGCCCAAACACAAGCCTAACTGGCAGCCTCAGGCAGAAAGAATGCTCTTAGGGTAAAGTGGGTCATCAATATTTTCTTAACTCCAAAAATTGTTTGCTTTTAGAAAACAAACTCCCTCCCTCAATCTGCATTTCTCTCTCTCTCTTCTTCCCTCCCTCCCTCCTTTCCTCTCTCCCCCTCTCTCTCAGACATTGAGAAATGACAGAAGGAAAGAAAGTCAAATATTACCTTAATAAAATGATTATTATGACTCATTGCATTTCTCCAACACTGGAAACTCAAATTAATACACTTTGGTTTACAACCCATGATCCAAAAGGCAAAACTGGCTACTAAACTAAAATGTAATCACTGCACATTAAGGGAGTAAAACCTAAACTAAAAAAAAAACTTAAATGTAATAAAGGGTAAAGTAGATTTCTTCAAAATAGGTACTCCAAATAATTTTTCCCATCAGTGATTTTTGTCTTAGTTTGCTATCACATGAAAAAAGTCACTAATTCAATGCATATCCATGCCCTTTGAAAACAGCCAAATTGAGTAAGGGATGTACTTATTAACTTTCTAACAGGGAAGGCTTTAATTGAACTATTCTATAACTATTCTATTTAAACCTTCATCAAAGTTCCCAGGGCAACTTCATAAAAAGACATCAAACCTGGCCCATATTTGTAACCCCTTAAACTAATTCTCAATACACAAAAACACAGAAAGCTGATTTCTCTTCAATGCTATTAACATTCAGGCCACTACATTTTCTGATGTCAGCAATCCCCTTCCCACAAATATTCCAAGTATGCACCACCGTCATTCTCCTTTCAATTATGCGGTTTCCCTGCTCCTTTACTGATTGAGTCCAGCCCTCTGGGATAATGAGAAGCATGTGCAGGGAAAATATTCCCTTAAAAAACACATACATTAGTTTCATCTGCATTTGGGGGAGATACTCATTTGTCTATATCAAAAGCATCAGAAGGTGAAGTTTGCTATGAGATCTTATAAGAAGAAAACGATCAGCATCCATGCCTAAAGGGGAGCAGTTATTGTGAGCTGAAACAACACTAATGAAAATAAGGTAGACACTTTCCCCACTGCCAAATCCACCCTTTCTAGCTTGGCCACATTTATATTTAATGTTATCTTAGTGTTGCTGTAGGGGGTATTTAAATTCTGACATACACATGGAAATTAGCCACGAATTGTACAGCATGCATAAATATTCCATCATTAATAAAAACCAGCTGTGCAAAAAAAAAAAAGACACTACAATGGCCAAGTTTCAGTTACTGGCTATCATCAATATTTGTCACAAGCAAATATTATTCAAAACTTTCTCTCCTGAAACACAGACACACTGAAATTTGCTTTACTCTAACATTTTGAAGGAGCTCTGAAGAACTCACTGGTCACTATGTCTTTCACTGAAACTATTTTTCCTCATCCTGGCAGCAGCTAAAGTCCCCTTATTTCAAGACTAAGAAAATGTTTAATTTTTTTAAGCCATGAGAGTCAATAATACAAATGTAGGGTCAAGCTTAATTACAGTCAGTAAGGCAAGGGGGCACCAAAGGGCACTGTATAAGAGAGTAAAGCTCATTAAAAGTGTACATCTGCTCGGGGGCCTTATAATAAGCCTGCTCTTCCATCATGCAAACACCTTTCATCCAATGACCTCAAAGCATGTGCCCAATATGAAGCATGCCTAAACACCTCTGTGAAATATTAATATCCTTGCTTCCCAGAATGGTAACTGAAGTCTAGAGCAGCTAATTCATATATCCTTGGTCACAGGGCAAGTCTGAGAGAGACTGGGCAGAGAATCTCAGATCCTGGCTTCAAGTCACTCGGACTAATTCCATTTCATGGAGCTGGGACAAGAGTGAAAGTGACTTTACAAATGTCAAGGCAAGCCTGCGGAGATATTTTTTTAAGTGACATCTTTCAAAAATTACTTTAGGAACCATTAGAAAAGAGATTTGCTTGTATTTGTTTTTACGAACACATAGTACAATAACTATTCTTGTGCTTCACCTAGAACGTCATAAGGGCTAAAGACCCAGATCTCAACTTTTGTTTTGCTTAGGAAAAAATTCACTGAATTTATAAAGAGCCACTGGCTTACCAGGATTAAATCTATAAAAATTAGAGATCATAACAATACTGTACTTTATGTATCAAAGGAAAATTAAAGATCTGTGGAATTGAACTTTAACTACATGGTGAAGGCCTCAAATGAAGAAACGTGTGACACAGTCGACTGTACCCACAAGCTGTATATTCAAATGCCTACTACCCTTAATTTCCTATTGTGTTTAGCCTGATGTGAACATTACTTTTGAAACTATAGAACAAACATATAAGACCCCTCCTGCTCCTCCTTTGTCATTATAGACCTTTCAGTTCATCCAAACTTGTCCTGTCCTAATGAGATACACTGATATAGTGAATTAAAAATCATTTCCAATGCTTTAGAAAAAGTAAACAAATGGATTTTACTTTTTTTAAAGAATGGGAAAGTGTAAGAGGAGGTCAAAAGAACAGGATTAACTGCCTTGCTAGATATGTAAACAAACCCTAAATCACAGAAAATGTTTAGATATTACTTAAATCTATGCCTTTACTGGCATTCCAGAAACAAAATATATGGAATTCTTCATGCGGGAGGACTGACTCAGGTTCAGACTTCATTTCTCTACACCAGTTTACAAAGCTGTGTTGTAGGTGAGCTCCAATGTAGAAGCAACATTGCATAGTCCTGTGATCCAAAATAAGTAAAATTCATATTATCATAGGATCAAGTATTTGAAAAGAATCAGGAAAAATAAAAATAATTTTTTTGTTTGTTTTTTGAGGTAGGGTCTCACTCTAGTCCAGGCTGACCTGGAATTCACTATGTAGTCTCAGGGTGGCCTTGAACTCACAGCAATCCTCCTACCTCTGCCTCCTGAGTGCTGGGATTAAAGGCGTGCACCACCACGCCCAGCTAAAAAGGATATTTATTTATTTATTTATTTATTTATTTATTTATTTATTTGGTTTTTCGAGGTAGGGTCTCACTCTAGCCCAGGCCGACCTGAAATTCACTATGTAGTCTCAGGCTGGCCTCGAACTCACAGCGATCCTCCTCCTCTGCCTCCCGAGTGCTGGGATTAAAGGCGTGCACCACCACGCCCAGCTAAAAAGGATATTTATTTATTTATTTATTTATTTGGTTTTTCGAGGTAGGGTCTCACTCTAGCCCAGGCTGACCTGAAATTCACTATGTAGTCTTAGGCTGGCCTCGAACTCACAGCGATCCTCCTACCTCTGCCTCCCGAGTGCTGGGATTAAAGGCGTGCGCCACCACGCCCGGCTAAAAAGGATTCTTGATGAATTTTGGACAGTCTTAGCTCTTTCATTTGATGCTCTTAAAATATAAATCCACACCTTTAGATATATATATATATATATCACAAAGCGTTTCTACTAATACATACTTGCAGTTTTTTTTTAAACAGGGTGCCTACAAGCTTGTATTTTTTAACAACTGTTGCACCTCTCTCTAGTAGCAATCATTCATATTCACAGATTACTGTAGCCTCAAAAGAAAACCATAAACTTCACAGAATTGACTCAAAAATCACTCAGTCCCATCTCCACAATTTACAGTGGAAGAAACTTGCCAAGGGTGGTAAGGCCAATTAGAACTGGATCTAGAGCCCAGGTTCCTCTCACCAACATACTCACTCGGAAAGCCTATCTAATCAGATATTCTTAGATTCAAAATGGCATTAGTTGCCATTATTTACTATAAACAATTTTCTGGATCTTTCAGTTAGTCAAATACAACAACTCCAAATTAAGCATTTTCCCTAAGTGAGAGGGGGTAGTCCGTCTTTAGACTTACTCAAAATCCATAGTTTCATGTATTTCTATTAAGTAATACTAGCTCCCTCCCTTCTGTAAGAACTTGTGGACTAAGTCTCCCGTGGCCAACATTATTATAAACCATAATGATTTAGACACTTAATTCTATCCTTTATAACAAAAAGACTTCAAAAGCCAAATAAAGGTTATCATTTAGTTCAGGAAATAGTCATCACAACAAATCTTTTATGCAATATATATGTTGCTGAGGAGGTTATAGTAAATTTTTTACCCATCGAATCATAGTTTAAAGTAATTAACTAGGGAAGTCAGTTATCTATAAGAAACCTGTTGTGGATTCTTTTATAAAATAAATGACCCTCCTATTTTCTTTTTTTCTTCCTTCTTCCTTCCTTTTGCATGCTCTCTCTCTCTCTCTCTCTCTCTCTCTCTCTCTCTCTCTCTCTCTCTCTCTCTCTCTGTATTGTATTGCAAGGAGCAACTTCCCTCCTATCTGTTAGTTTAAAAGGGTCAGAAGCCCACCCTGGAAGACAGTAATGCAATAGGACCAGACTGTTTAATACCCCGTTAGTTCCTGGGACCAGATTCTAACCTTTGACTTGGGGGTGGGACCCTAGATTTTGGACCAAAGTCCACAAAAGGCAGCAAGGAATTAAAAGTAAGTAATGCTTAAAAGACAACACATCATAGTAAAACACCAACAAAAATTCCTGGGGACAGGAAATCAATGGATCACAATTCTAAACAAATTGGTTTAGTCCCCAGCTAATAAACTTGTCAAGCAAATTTCTAAATCCACTGAATCCATGGGAGAAAGAGGTGATGTAATAGGAGATTTGGAAACATTTACCCATTTACTGACTTAAAAGGCTAGGCCACGACCACACACACCTCTCTCTCCACCCCTTTCATTGGGTTTAAGCTGGGCTTAATGGGTGCAAAGGACACTTTCTACCAGACAGTCCAGAAGAATAGACCATTCTCATGCATTCCAAATGTTCAGTCTCCATGGAGGAGGCTACCTGGCCAGAAACATTTCCCAAGAGGGAATATATCCTCTACTCTTGTTTATTGGTAGCACTGCCCCACACCCTGCTTCCCCAAACAAAACAAAGTAACTTCTAACCATCCTGAGAACATGGGAGGACTTTTCTGGGATAAAGGAAAAGAAAGACTGAAAGGGGAGAAGAGTGTGAGAAAGTCTTCTTGTCTCCAAATGGAAAACAAGCCTAAAAAGGCTGGATCAAAGGAGGAAAGGGGGTGGGGGAGAAGGGCTGCTTAATTACAGACACCCTTTTGAAGAAGGCATAGGCCCTGGGAGAGCGCTCTGAGGAGAGGCATAGAAGCAGATGTACCCACTTAGAATTCTAGCACTCAATGTGACCTCAAAGTCAAAGCAGCCATCCCTCTGCCTTCTTATTAGAAGATTCTTAAAACCTTCTAGAAATAGTTCACTTCGTTCTTTCCAAACTTCTGGAAAAGCAACCTCAGAAGATGCATAGTTATGTGTTAGATTAATAAATCTTAATTCACAAATGGAACAAAGAGATAGATTTGAATTTCCAAATGCAAACAATACCAAATATAAATTTTGATACCCCTTCTAAAATCGTTTTCAGCAGTGGATCTGCAATATCAGTGTAAAAGTTACTATATATATATATATATATATATATATATATATATATATATATATATATATATATATATATGGCTATATCTAAAATGTAATGTTAGAAAAGTACATTCAATTTTACAGAGACACAAACTTTTCCAAAGAAAGAAGCAACTTGAAGTGAATTATGATGTAGTGCCAGAAAGTGCCTGTAAGTGATACTGAGTAAACCCTTACAGAATAGCTGGAACCTGAGTTATAATCTGTAAATAGATGCAACTACTCTACAACCACCTGGCTTTGAAAATGTCCCAGGCCAGTTTTAAAATGTAGTTTGGTCAGGGCAACTTTCCCTTCCCAGCTGATGTGAAACATGATAGCCTTTAAAATTGTTGCCATGTAACTAATGTTCCTTCTCTACCTTCCTGCTTTCTTTTCCTCCATCAAAAACAACCAAAGATATTATTTAAAAAAAATATATAAATAATAGTTTTCTAAAATAAGCAGTGGATTTGGGACATCTCAGTAACTGGTCTTTGAACACAACTGTTCTTATAATCTTGAGGCACTTGTCCAACTGAAGATGGATGGGAGATGAATGAGATTTTATTCCATGTCCAAAATGGCATTTCAGACTATTTTTAGCTACTAAATGAAGGTACTGAAAAGTCTAACTGAGGAGACTTCACAAAACCTGGCCCAAGAAAATCTTTTCAGAAAGCCAAGCTCTAGGAGCCTTAAATACCCTTACCCCTTCATCACTGAAGATTATGATGACTAAATTATCTTCCTTTATAAATGGGGAAGAAATTTATATTTATAAAGGATTGAAACTGACTCCCCATGTTCATTCTTCATGGTAGAGAGGGCCAAGAAGTGAATGAAACATCTCAAGTTGTTGAAAAATTCTCAGCAAAATATTCACTAGAGATTTAAAAGGCTCCTTTTCACAAACTCTCTTTGCTCTCACATTAATTTGTTCCCTTGCTGCAAAGTATTAGAATATTATTATCAGTGGCAATTTACCAGGGACTGCTCACAGTCCATAAAGTCTGACATTTTCTGTCTTTATCTTCACGTTCTTATATTCATGCAGTCGGTCTTGTTGAAATACACCACACAGTTACCCAGGCTTGGGCCTTAAAAACACCTGCATGATCTGGTAAGTCCTAACATCTCAGTCCTAACATCTCCCTATTTTAGCAGGCAAATAAGGGCAACCCTTCTTCCTCCATATTACCACCATCACCACAACACACACAAACACACAAACACACAAACACACATGCATACATGCACGGAGTGGCTGTGTGGTAGATTACGCCCACATTTTAAAACTTCAAGAATTCATAGCCCTGGGGACAGGGAGGGTGAGCTCCCACCCCAACCCTAAGCAGTTGGGAAAAAGCCATCTAGTTATCTAAGATAAGAAGAAACCTACATGAAGGACCAAAGGTAGACTTTAGCTTCCCCTCAGGTCTTTACTTCCTTAAATGATTAATTCCATAGAAACTTACAAAGACTCCAAGAGGCAAGAAAGTACCATCAAGCAGTGGTCCCTTCTAGCATCTCATCCCGAAGTAGGACAGGAGAGAAGCCCATATTCTTTGACTGATTGAACTCCCTGCATATCTCAGAATACTCAAGGCCAGCTGCAAAGAAAGTAGAACACACGGGCATCCCCGCATATACATAAACCAAACTCACTCACGCCTAGGGCAAGACCAAGTTCATAACACCAAAGGATTCCTGCCTCAGTTCCCCGCGGAAAGTAACCATGCGTCTCCTACCCCTGGAGGCAAAGAAGACAAGGTGACGACTCTCTCTGCTCGCTCAAGTGGCTTTCGTCCCAGGCCACAGGCCAGGGATGGGCAGGGAGGAAGTCCCAGGTCCCAGCTGCTCCGTCCGGGATCTCCTCGGTGGCAGTGGACAGACAGGATACCGGGCCAGAGGGTCGAGCAGCAGATGCTGGGAGGCTAGACGGACTGGAGGTGGTGGTAGTGGGGGAAGGCAGTGAGAACTAAGGGGAGAAGGAGGAAAAGAAGCGGAGATGGAGGAGTAATTCAGGGGTCTACCAGCTACAGCAGCCACAAGCTCCTCGGAAGGAAGGGGCGTGACTGCGATGAAGGCAGATCCAGAGCAGAGGAAGGGAGGTAGAGGAGGGGGAGGAATGGGTGGCTTTTTTTCTAGCGGTGAGCAGCTAGGACCGCCCAGGAGTGGGGGGGTGGACTCTGGAGGGAGGCGGAGCCGAGGGCGGGGAGAGAAGGGAGGGAGGCTGCCTGTATCCAGGAAAAAGGGGCAGGGCGAGCGCGGAGAGGCGGAGCCGAGGGCGGGGAATTTTCAAACAATTGAACGGCGGGGTCCAGAGTTTAGGCACTA
Organism: Zapus hudsonius; assembly: GCA_004024765.1. Taxonomy (NCBI): domain Eukaryota; kingdom Metazoa; phylum Chordata; class Mammalia; order Rodentia; family Dipodidae; genus Zapus; species Zapus hudsonius. The sequence continues at coordinate 28,589 of PVHP010019067.1, forward strand.
GTGGGGAGCCCTCCGGTGGCTCTCGCCTTCCCAACTAGCGGGACCTGACGGTAGTCTCAAAAGTCTACGTAGGAACTGCCCGGGAGAAAGGCAAATTGTTTGCAATGATCATCTAACAGCAACGGCATAGCAGAGATGCGTGGAAGAGCCAAGGCTGCGGAAGGAAGACAAACATAATAGAAAGACCGAGTAGCTGCTTCTCCCGAAGCCTGCTTAAAATAACGCAGGAAGAACGAGCGCTCCTTCGTTTCCCTTTTAAAGGCAAGGCTCCCAGAGACACCCTATATTCTTCGTTCCCCTTAGCCCCACTCACCGATTCTTTCATTGCTTCCCCACCCCCCTCCTCTGGATCGTCCCGGGTCCTGGACCCCTCCCGGAACCGGGCAGCCTAAGCACAGGGGAGTGGTGGGCGGAGCTTAGCGGAGGCTCCGCCTCTTAGGCTGCTAGCACCAGCCCGGGCGGAGCAGGTTCTCAAGTGTAAATCCCGCCTACCATTCTTTTGCAGTTACTGGTTGGATGGTCCCAGTCTGAGATTCGCTTGCGATTGGTTTCTCACTTGCCAATACGATCCTTTTGTCCCACCCGCCCCCAAAATTAATAAAACTAAACAAGAGACTATTGTCTAGCTCTGTTCTCCCCCAGGTCCTCTTGGGAATGGAAAGATGAGAAGCCTGGTTTTTCAGCCTCGTAAAAGAGTGCGACAATGTGTCGACTGACTCGGGCACGCCTTTATATTTATATATCCAGTTCACTGGGAATAGGTAACTTCTCCCTCTTAGTTCATTAAATCATTGTGGTGTTCTCATTTCCTGGCTGAAATAAACAAAAAAACAAAAACAAAAACCCTGATATTGCTTTAAAAACACGGAGGTTAAGTACAGCAGCATCCTGGGACACGGAGAAATCTATCATTTTACATCTTGGAAAACGAAAGCACAAGGAAGTAGTGTAGTGGTTAAAAAAAAAAACTACAAGGAATTTGGAACCAAAGCCTTCACTGTGGGCTCTGGCATTTATTAGCTAGCTGTGCAATTTTAAGTGGCTTAACTTTTCAGCCTTAATTTTCTTATCTGCAAGTAAATGTTGTAAGGCATGTCCTATTACCTTAAAGGCCCTGGTGTGAAAATGAAAAGTATATGAAAATTGTTAGCCACACGTGTATTTCTGCTTGTGTATGACACAAGATAGAGACCCACAAGCGCTTGAGACCCACGTATGCCGCTCCTATGTTCTAAGCATTTACATCCCACGTTGCGTAAGTGCTTTGGCTATATTTTGAAAAGTCAACTGTTTGTACAGTTTGGAGGGTGGATATGAAGTTGCCTCCTGATAGAATAATAAATTCCCTCTAACTAGTGAAGGTGAGATTTCTTTTTAAAATACTTTTCGAGTTGCACCACGACCTTAATCTATTGTGCGCTGCTGCTGAAAGGCGAAACCAGGCTTTGTATATCACCAACATGAACGTGCAAAACAAATACGAGGGAAGATTTGCCATAGAAACCTCCATTCGCTATTCATATTACCATATTACCTAGAAAACATTTGGAGTAGGAAACAAACTTAAGTATGAAGACCCTGTCATCAAAGAGCTGTTCCAGAGAGTGATTTTATATAGCAAACTATGCCACACTCATTTACCTAATCCCCACCGCATCCCCATGTCTTCATGTACCAACTATAAAATATGGGAAGCCCTCTGGGGGATATCAGGAGAATTAACCACTTACTGTAAAACACCTGTGTAAAGACACTGGGTTGCCTAAGTATTGAGTGTTAGTTAAAAAAAAAAAAAGCATATCACTATACAGATTAAAGAAGGATCCTTCTAAACTCAAAACTCAAGATTATCCATGCCAAACTACCTGCTCAGTTTGACTATTTTTTTCATAAAATGAAACTTTTCCTTTAGTGTACAATAAAATCAAGGTCTGTGCTGTGAGAAATGTGTGGTCTATTAAAGAAACAAATGTATGCCTTGAAAATATTATGTGTAATGAAATAAACCAGACACAAAAGGGCAAATGTTTGATTTCACTTATAAAAGGGACCTAGAATAGGCAAATTAATAGGAAACAGGTGTAGTGAAAGGGAGGCATGAGAAAACAAAGTTTAATATGAACATTTTCTGTTGGGATGAAGAAGAGTGAAAACAGTAGTGGTGCTTGCACAGTATTTTTTAAATAAAATATATCTTTATTGTCCATATTTACATACACTAAATGAGCAAATAATGTGTTGGTATCCCCAGTTCCCCGATTTTCCTCCTCCTTGTCCCCAATCAGCTGGGTATCCTCCCCTGTGGGCAAACTGGATGAGTCCATGGGGTAGGAGATTATGGATAGAACCCAGTAGCACCTGCCCTTTGTGTGTTGCTACTGAAGGGGGGAGATGTCTCTGGATATTCTCCTCCACCATAGCTTTTACAATCTTTCCACCCCCTCTTCTGCTCAGTTCCCTGAGTCATGCTGGTTGAGTATTAAGGCTGCTTTATTGTTGAGGTCTTAGGGACCTCTGTACTTCTGCTTTAGGTTGCATTTAAAATCGTTGATATCTGTCTCACTGGCTTATCCTGGGTTGACTAATTGGCTATGTTTATAGGTCTCTTGTTATCCCATCACACTCTTTGGGGTTCCATGTGGATCCTCCAAGGTAGGTCTGGGGTGGTTCATCTCTTGACAGGATGGCTTGTTGTTAGGGTTGGAAAGGCCACAGCTCTCTTGCTGCCTTCTGAAAAATACAAACAGAATCTCCACCAGAGAATGAGATTAACATAGGTTAACTGAGATACACATTTCTGAATTGGCTAGATTCTATTGTGAGAGAGGCTACCTCTGTAAATCACTTGTAAAGTGAATTTCTCTTTGGGGTCCCAAGATTTTGTTTCCGAATGTATTTAGCCCTGAGTCCCCAATTTCAATCAAGGGCTCTTGTCAGTGAGAGGAAGACTTGGCCAAATTAAAAGCTGTTAAATAAATCAATCCTAGTGATTTGAGCTGCCAAGAAATAGAAGGTAGAACCCATGTGAAGAGGGCACCTAGATCACCAACACAGGCCTATCACTGGATTTCAAACTTTTCAAGAGAAACAAGCAGTCAAATGTGCTTCTTGGAAAGTCTCTTTGTTAGGCAACTAATAAATGCCTTGATAAAAATGACCCTGTCTTTTTGCATCCACATTTTGCCCATCCTGCATGGGCAGCAGAAAAAGAATACAGCTTGTAGTCTATTCCCCAATCCCTGCTAGATTCTTCTTGAAGAAAAGAAAAGTAAAGCCATGGTGTTTTGCATTGAGTGACTTTTTCCCCCCACCCAAGAGTAAACTGGGAGTGTGAAATGAGCACATCTTCCCCTAATTGCCTTGCGAACAACTAACTCATTTAAATTCATTTAGGAATAAAAGCAGAGCAAAGCACATACACTAGGGAAAATAAATCCTATGGATTTATGTCTCCACACATAGCCCTCCCATTTTGTACCCCTCAAACCCCTACAGATAAATCAGAAAAAATGCTCAAAAGCCACATTCACAAGGACCTGTTCTATTTATTTTTAATGGGCCCAGCTCTGTGCATGTAGAAGGTAGATGATGAGAAAAGAGCTGCTTTATCTGAACAAGAAAGGAACAAAGGGACACATAAGCCATACCAGCACTGAGTAAAATATTCTTCCTTTTGGATCACCTTCCTCCCCCTTCTGTCCCGCCCAAGCACATGCGCAAACACACACACACA
>PVHP010019068.1:0-32341 GCA_004024765.1 Zapus hudsonius
TAGAAATAATGGCTATAAAAATAGGCACTGAATGCTGTCTGTAGACATCAGAAATCTCTCCAAGAGAAAGTGTCTTATAAAGACTGACTGTGGTGCCATTCCTAAGGGAATACTGAACCTAGGTGGGCAGCCTGAAACCACTCTTCCCATGGCAATGCCAGAGCAATGGAGACTCAGTCAGCTCAGGGAAGCATGGATACACGAGAAGGTGCAGGGAGAGATCGCAGCTGACCTCACAAAGGCTCCTCACCCCACTCTCCAGCCTTAACTTCTGCCATAGTAAGAAGCATAAGCTCCATAACCAGTCTAATGTGTCAGGATTTAGGAACAACAGAAGTGCAAACATTCAAAGCTGTGAATGACCTAGGCTGCTGCATGTGGTTTGAGAGTAACTACAAAGCCCGGATCTTGGACAATAAATACTTCTGTTGGGAGAAGCTGATTATTATGATAAGTTTTTAGGGGGAATGCAAACATAAATGATAGTAGAATATTCTGTTGCCTAAATTACTGGCAGATATCACTCCCTACCTATGCTCATATAAGCAATCCTAATTAACTGTGGGGATCACAAAAGAAAACAGATGAAAGTCCAAGGGGGACTGATTGGGAACAAGGGGCTTGGCAGAAGTGGGAAGGGATTAGAAAGGGAAATTGGGGGGGTGTTCAAAATGCACACTTGTATAAAATTGTCAGAAAATAAAATAAACAAAGGCAGGCAGCTATTGAATGAGGCTGATAGTAGCCAGAGCTGGTGAAGGTGTTGAAGACCAGAACACTTGCAAATGCTCCTGGTGGCAGCATAAATTGACATGACATTTTGGAAGGCAAAATTGACCCTTGCCAATATTTGACTTGGGCTTTTTTATTATTGAGTAATACTATCTCTAAAATAAGCCTACATTCAATCAGTCTGTATGAATAAATGCCAGGGTAGAAAAATGGAAAGGCAAAGGCAATGTCCATTAATTACAGGAGTAGTCTAATAAGTGAGTTACGGAACTAATGAAGTATGATAGGGTCATTTGAGTTATACACACACATACACACACAACATAAAGATCAAATGCTAGCTATACATTACTGGATAGTAACGGGCAGAACAGTACTAATAGTATAAACTATTGGGGTTTGTTTTGTTTTTAAACACGGGGCAAGTGATATAATGAAAACATGGGGTTGTATGGGATCCCTCGTGATGGGGGCTTATTCAGGAATAACTTCTAAGCTGAGGTTTTACACATAAATAGGAGAGTTCCAAAGCAAGAGGAAGGAAGGGAGTTAGAGTCAGATTGAGTCACCTGCATGAAGATTCCTGGTCTCTTTGCATTAACTGATCTCCAAGTCTCTTGACTTTTAGTCCCACAGATTCTCACATCTGGCATCCTTCCATCACTTCAACTTTCGAAGGTTTTGTGAAGATAGTTAAATACTGGCTGAAAATACCCAAGCCATGTTCTCTATGAGAGAACGACTTCACCCAAGGAGCTGCTTGCACATTACACCTCTGCTGCTCTTTATGCAACATGGTGTGAGGATGGCATGGTCCCAAGGATCAGAGCCTGTGCAAGATTTATTTCCTTGACTTCAGTGAACTTTGTCACTGCCTCAGATCTCACAGAGCTTGAGACAGGGATGCTTCCACATAAGATAAAGCTTTTACTTTTTAACCAGTATTTTTTTTTTTTGAGACAGGGTCTCATGTATCCCAGGCTGACCTCAAATCCACTATGTCACTGGAGATGACCTTGAATTCTTGACCTTCCTGTGCCCACTTTCCCAGTACTGGGAAGACAGCTGGGTACCATCATGCCCTGCCATGGTCATGCTTTCCCACCAGCTTCTCTTGGGACACTCACTCTTGGCACCAGTTATCATTCTGTGAGGAAGGACATCAGCCACCTGGAGAGGCCATGTGTGGATGTTCTGGCCAAGGGCCAGCATCAGCCAGCAGACACATTTGAAAACAAATTCGAAATGAGTTCAGCCTCCAGCTGTTGACTTATCCAGGCCTCCAGGCTAACTCAACTGACACTGAAAAAAAAAAAAAAACAGAGATGAATAATCCCCACAGGTCCTCAGAAACTACAGATGGATGAGGAAAGTGAACGACTGTTATTGCCTTCCAACACTAGGTCTGAGACAGTTTGTCATACAGCCACAGGTGGGCAGTGGAATTAAACACAGAGCAACCTCTTAGCCTGGTCGCTGGGGTGTGGTTACAGCTTTGATGGACATCGATGCTCTGAGCATGCTGTTTGGTAGAAACCTGCCTGCTCATGGCTCAGGTGGTTCACAGGGGTCCGGGATATGATTGCAGCTAGTAAATTGAAGCAGGACAGCTTAGATTCCTGTCTGGATTATGTTTTAATGCTTAAATTCCGAAGGAGCTAAGATAGTTTGCTTTCATGTTCTAGTGAAATATTTCCAAGGAAAGAGTAAAGACACAAGCTGAAAGGAAGCTTTATAGCAGAGGGAAGAAGTGGGGACACCATTTGTAAGAATTTTATTGGAACCCAGAATCTAGGAAGAGAACAATCAGAATTAGCTAATATACAAGCCGCTGCCCCCCAGCTAGGACCTCTGAAGTGTCAAGGAAGACCAGGAACATACAAACATTTTAACGCTTTGAAAAGCCTCATGTAATGATTAGCAACAATTGGTCCACCGGGTGTTTTTGTAAATAAAGTTTAAACACTAAGACAGATGAGTATCTGGGAGTCAGACACATGTATATTCCTGGAACTCACTAGCCAGCCAGTCTCGCCAATTGGTGAGCTCCAAGCCAATGAGAGTCTGTCCCGAAGAGGTGGCTAGTTTGGCATCCACCACACACATGCAAACATGCACACACTATATACACATGACAACCACCCCCCAAAGGACAGTGGCATTTAACAATGGTAATAAAGACCATATGGCCTACCAAGTCCACAGGATTTACTGTCCAGTGCATTCAGAAAACATAGCAGCCCATGACTTTAAGGAATGTAGCCATTTACCCAAGATACATCTGCAAGGTAATTATAAGAACAATTTTTATTTTTAGTTTGTGTTTTTCTCTGTTGTTTGGAATGATACCACCTCCCTGCTGGTTATCCTGCATTCCTCGGAGTCTCTGGTAGGCAGCTCTGCAAGTCTTTGTTGAATTTTTTAAAATGGGAGAACTCATTACTTAACAAAAGGATTTGTGTCAACAGAAGGTTTCAACAGATGGCTACCATGGGGGAAAAACAAAAGTAAAACAGGTTCTTGTTGGTAGAAGACCCAGAGCTCCTGAATCAGGAGACAAGACATTTTACTGGAGTGAAAGTAGAGAGAGCCATGTCTTTGTCTTCTGTGGGGGTTGAGCACTCAAGCCGGGGCCACACCTGGCTCCTTATTGGCCTGTCTGAATGTCATTAGTATAGAGACAATATAATGACTCCATGTTGGATGGCAGTTCCCAGTAGCTGGCCCAACACCTATTAATAAATTCCTTCAAACACTCTCCTTTCCCCCATTGTTGTTGACATAAATATACGTGCTCCCAGCTTCCAGCGTAGCCAGAGAAGCCACATGATCTACTCCAGCAATTAAGATTTAAGCAGATGTCTATTGGGAGTCCCAAGCAAATGTTGGCTGATGAAGGCCTTGCTTCCTTGAATGTAGATGGCATGCCTGGCTTTCGGCTTTTCCTGATGGGTCGGGTCCAGCAACACCTAGATGACACCTCTAGTGGGCAGTTATTCTCATAAACAATGTCACACTCAATCCATGGTCGTTTTTCTACTTTTCTCCCTCATCCCTGCCTGATGACGAGGAGGACAGAGACAGGTGCTTCTGAGAGCTAGCTGCTCACTTAGGGCTAGGGTGTCTTAGGAGGTCTGGCCTCTCACTAAGAAGGGGACTCACACAGTGTTCTCTCTGTACTTGTTAAGAAAGCCTGGGTCTGTTATGTTGTTTCAAGGACAGAAAGGAAAGACTGAAATCCATCCACTTGAGTAATCAGGGTTATTCTTACAAGGCTCCAAATGTCTCATGGGAAGATTTTAAGTAGAAAAAGGATCTCTACTTTTGTTTCTATTTTATTTTTGCTTTTTTTTACATGTATCAATGAGCATTTCCAAACTGCTTTAAAAACAAAAATGATTATCTTGAGGAGGGGCTGATAACATCACCAAGAACATCCGAGACAGTTCGTCCAAATAAAATTCTAAATGCCAGGCTGCCCGCTACTCAACACCTCCACTCCATACACGCGTTATTTATGATATCACTCAGAATTCTGAGACGTGTCGGCCACAGTGACTTAGGAGAGGCGGTTCCATCACACAAGAGACCTCACGTTCTATATTGATAACAGTAACTCATCCACTTTCCTGTGCTCTCTGTTCTTATCTTAAAAGCACTAAAAGTGGGTAGATGGTGGCTTTTCTTATGTGTTTGAATAACCTCAGGATTCAATTGACAACTCGGATGGAAAGCCATGGCTGGGAATAATAAAGTAGCATTGCATAAATGAAAATCACAAATACTGAGCAGCTGAGGAGCCAGAACACCACAACCAACACCTGAGTCAATATTTTGTTTTGATTTTCTCCCCCTGAAATCTTCAGATTAGTGATGGATTTATCCCAAATATAAGCTTCTTGTTTTAATTCTAAATGATGTTGACTGTAAGGAATTGAGGGAAGAAAAAACCTAGGGAATGACAAGGTGCCTTATTCTGCAAGCTCTAAACCATCACAGAGAAAGCAAGTCCTGGGGTCACTAGCTTCTCTTGTTAACCTTGACCTCTAGATTCAAATCTGCCTGGAAGGAAGGAAGAAAGGAAGGAAGGATTTACTCTGGCTCAGTTTGATGGTACAGTCCATCATGGCAGGGAAGAAAGACATGGTGTAGAAACAAGAGGCAGTTGGCCACACTGTACCAGCAATCAGGAGGCAGAGAGGGATGGGTTTTAGGGCTCATCTCACTTTATTAAAACCATGACCCCAGCCCATGGAATGGTGCTGGCCAATTCAGTGTGAATCTTCCTTCTTCAACTAAACCTTTCTAGAAACACCCTCATAAATACACCATGTTTCCATAGTGTTTCAAAATCCTTTCAGTTAATCATCAAAGCCTCTTCTTATAAAAGTATGGCATGTAACCATTTTCCCTTGAAATAAATTATTACTCTTCATCATCTGATTTTCTATAAGAAACTCCAATTCATGACTCCTTTGCCCATATAAGGATTTTAGTACTTCTGAGAAGCCAGTAGCTACATACACACATGCCTTGAGTCCCATGTAAACTCCATGAGGCCCAGATTGTGTCTGTGATCATGTGCTGAGGACAGGGAACTCTGGGAAACCATAGCGCTGCCATCTCCATTTCCAACTTGGGCATTTTTTATTGTATCACATTTTTTAATTTATTTTTTTTGAGACAGGGTTTTTCACTGAATGTCAAGTTCACTGATTTAGCCAGACTCGTTGTTCAGAAAGTCCTAGGGATCATCCTGCTTCCACCTCTCCAATGCTAAAATTATAGGTGCTTGATGACATGCCCTGCTTTTTCATGGATACCGGGGATCCCAACTCAGATCCTCACGCTTGCAGAGCAAGCACTCCCCACAGAGAGGCACTTTCTCTTTAGTTTAAATTATAAGATGCGATTGCTTCAAATTCAATGAATGTAGACTAGGGTGTGTATCACACAGCGGACCAAAGGACAAAGGAGGATGAGTAGATGGGAAGAAAATGCACATTTCAAGGCTTCCTTCTGCAGTTACACACGGCTTATCTCACTGCGTTTCCAGGGCCATCCTAAGTAAGCTTTTAGAGTTGAGAAACTGGCTTTAAGCAAAGGAATCTGCAAGTGCCAAGACAGCAAGTGTAGCTGGTTGGTATGCAGTCACTGTGTCACATGGCCTCAGAGTACATGGTCAGGCCAGATGTCTTTCCAGCCCCCATTGTACAATTTTATTACATCCCCAAATCTCAGGAACAACAGCAGCAGCTCATCAAGTATGCTGAGCCCTCTCTACCAGCAGATATGCTGCTTGTCATAGCCAAGCATAGGAACCCTGTCACCACTTTCTGCCAGATACTGAGGAGAATGGAGGACCTCTGTGGGACAGACATTGTGATCTTCCCTTTAAATGAAACGAAAAGTAGTCAACCAAGGGTTAGGGGTATAGCTCCACAGTGGAACACTTGCCTACCATGTGTACAACATCCTGGGTTTAATACCTAGGATCAAAAATAAAAATAAAAGATTTAAAGCCCAAGTTACATAGGGTGGCCTGTACTGGCATGAGGCTCCTTGGCGATTTCTTACCCTCGTAGGCACACAGTGAGACTAATTTTCAGCCTCCCTTAGGGTTCGATCCATGGTCTGTGCACAAAAGTGGAGCCACAGCTTTCAGATGTGGGTCCGCTGGCCTCCCTCCACCGTCAGTAAACATCCACCCCAGAAGCAGCTAGCTGAGTTTTGGTTGCTTGCCTGTTATAGCGGCGTTCATTATTTTAATATGTGTGACTGGCAGAAGGGAGAGGCCAGGATTTGGGTCCAAATTTGTCTGATCCTAGAGTCTGTGTTCTAAATGAGGGGCAACTACATGTGCTTCTCTATAACTTATAAACATTTTGTAAATAGATAAATTTCAGGTTTACCCTCTGGCATGTGACAAATCTGCTCATTTCTTTCTCGGTAATGCAGTCCCACCAGGACTTAAGTTCCATTCTCTTCCTTACCTTTTTGAGTTACATACATGACACAGTTGTTCAACCAGGTATAATTTAACTTACCAGTAGTTTCATTAAAGTGTGGGGTAGAAAAGCAGTAGAGAGGGCTGGAGAGATGGCTCAGTGGTTAAGCCACTTGCCTCCAGTGCCTAAGGCCCGGGTTCAATTCCCCAGGTTCTACATAAGCCAGACCCACAAGGTGGTGGCCCTGGTGTGCTTACTCTCTCTCTCTCTCTCTCTCTCTCTCTCTCTCTCTCTCTCTCTCTGCTTGAAAATGAATAAATAAAATAAATTTAAAATAATTGATGGTGAAGTAGTCTGAAAATTAAAAAAAAAAAAGAAAAGCAGTAGAGAAAATCAATAAAATAAAAAATTGATTCTTTAAAAATATCAACAAGATAGGCAAATATTAAGTAGACTGACCAAGATACAGAGCAAGCAAGCAAGGGCAGGGGGAGTAATAAAAGCCACAAGGCATATTGCTGCACATCTCAGAGAAATGGAAAAGATGATAAGGGAATGCTATGAATAATTGCATACTAGCAAATTGGACAGTTTAGAGGAACTAGACAAATTTCTAGAAAGGCACAAATTCCAAAACTGACTGATGAAGAAATTGAAATTCTTAATAGCCTAAAAGAGTAACATTAAATAAATAAAAATAACACGAAATCAGCAATTTAAAATGTTTCTAGAAAGAAAAACCCAGATCAGGATAGCTTCTCTGGTGAATTTGTTCAAGCATTTCAAAAGAGAGAGAGAGAGAGATAATACCAACATTTTACATATCATCACCCCAAATAGTGAACAATTTCCAGCTCATTCTAAGAGGCCAACATTCCACTGCTATCAAAGCCATATAATGATATCAGAAGAGAGCTGATGTGGTGGCTCACCTCTCTAAAACTCTAGCAAATGGGAGGCTAAATCAGGATGATGTTGTGAGTTTGAAGCCAGCATGGACTACATAGTGAATTCCAGTTTAGCCTGGACTGTAGAGTAAGAAGAACCTATTGAGCAAAGAGTGGGCATTGTCTGGCAAGAAGTGCTGTGAATAGAAGGGGAGAGAGTCTAAGCCCATGAAAAATTGATCAGTCCTGCAACTCCTGATCCCAGTCATCGGCTCCTTCCCTCACTGAGCTGTTGACCAAAGTGACCCATGAGGTCCCAAAAACAAGACAGGATTCTGTCAAAGCTCTTGAATATTCACCCCAGGCCTAAGGTAAGATCCTGTTGCTGAAGAAACCACAGAAAGCCATCAATCAGCACCTTGAGACCCTGCGAGGTCCAGAATGGTAACCAGCCCCCAGGTGAAAGTGTAGTGCTGGAAAGCACTGCATAAGCTGCCAGGGAAGCTGGTCAATGACAGCTGGAGTGAAACACAGTGTGCCGCCATGAGTAGGCTGAACACACTTCCTATGGGGAGAGAACAGCAAACCAAGAAAGAACACTTCTGCAATGGAGGTGTCAAAGCCTAGGGGAGGTAATCAACAGCTTTTAATTTGGTCAAGTAATCCACTCAGTGACAAGGAGCCCTTAACTGGAATTAGGACTCAGGGCAGAATACATTGGTAACCAAAATCTTGGGCCCCCAAAGAGAAATTCACTTTACAAGTGAACTACAAAGAGGCTAGTAACAATAGAATCTATCCAATTCAGAAATGTGTATCTCAGTTAACCTATACTGGTCTCACTGTCCAATGGAGATTCTGTTTGGATTTTTCAGAAGGCATCAAGAGAGCTGTGGTCTTTCCAACCCTACCAACAAGCCACAAACCGATAGCTGACATCCTGGCAAGAGATGAGTCACCCCAGACCTACCATGAAGGATCCATGTGAAACCCCACAGAGAGTAGTGGGATAAGCAAGAGACCTATAATAACAGTCAATCAGTCAACCCAGGATAAGCCAGTGAGACAGACACCAATGATATTCAACACAACCTAAAGCAGAAGTATAGAGGCGCCTAAGACCTCAAGAATAAAGCAGCCTTAATACTCACCCACCATTACTCAGGGAACTGAGTGGAAGAGGGGGTGGAAAGATTGTAAGAGCCATGTGGAGGAAAATATCTAGAGACATGACCCACTCAGTAACAACATACAAAGGGGGGGGTGGAACCGGGTTGACTCCTAGGCTATCCATAACCCACTACCCCATGGACTGATCCAGTTTGCCCATGGAGGAGGATACCCAGCAGACTGGGGACAGGGAGGAAAGAAATCAGGGAATTGGAGATACCAACACATTATTTGCTCATACATTGTATCTAATTATGGATAATAAAGATTAAATAAATAAATAAATATAAAAAGCAAATGAAAGACCAGTGTCCCTCATGATTACATAAACACACCCTCAGCAGTATATTGGCAAACTGAATTCATCATAAGTAGAAGGCTGATAACAGGCCTCAAAGATAACATGTCCTAACCTCTGGAACCTTCAACTGTTACCTTATTTGAGAAAAAAAAAAACTTGCAGCTGTGAATAAATTAAAGATTTTTAAAAGCAGGATAAATTTTCCTGGATTATCTAGGTGGGCTCTAAATGTCCTCAGTGTTGCCTTAATATGATGGAGTCAGAGGAAATCTCAGTGAGAGGCAGAGGAGATGGCCATGAGAAGCCAGAACGTAGAGACACTTGAAGATACTAGCCTTGAAAAGTGCAGTGACGTCACCACAAGCTCAGGACATCTGACCAATATTGGAAGCTAGAAGAAGCAAGGCCCTGCCAACACTCACATTTTAATTCAGTGACACTGACTTGCCTTTAGTACTATAAAGTATTTAGTACTATAAGTATTTCTTGTTTTAAATATATAAATTCTAGTGACCTGCTAGAGCAATCACAGAATATAAAAACAATAAAGAAAAAGCATTAAATGTTTTAACAAAAACAGGCCTGAAAACTCTTTATCAAGGAATGCACAGTAGGTTTTATGATGAAGAATCAAGTGATGCCAAGGAGAATATTTATAGGCTAAAGGACTCAGAGAAACCAACACACATCATAAGAGATGTAGGAAAAGTATATGCTATGACCAAGCACCTTGGTTCCTAGTGAAAACTAAACCAACATGAATAAAAGGGAACTCCATCAGTGTGATGAAGTATGAGAAAAAGCATGGCTACCATCATACTTGGTGGCATGAAGGTTTAATAGATGGACTGCTTTCCTAATATCATATTCCTGCCACTGTTATAGAATGTTCTACTAGAGGCTTTTTTTAGTGCGAGTAGGCAAAAATTAAAGATAAAGCAATCACAAGCAAGGAAGAAAGGGAACAAGAAAAAAATGAGGTTTAAGATATATAAGGTATAAGAAAGTGGATCCTGATACTTCCTGTGACCTGTGGCCAGTAGAACGCACAGAGACAATGCTCTGCCTACACAGAATCCTTTTCTTGTCTTTGAGGAACTGCTAACTCCAAAAGTCTTTCAATGTCCATAGGTAGGCTGATCTGATACCTGGTTACAGAGGGGGCATCTGACTTGGACCCCCATGTCGTTCATCTGTGTATTTGATAGAATCTTTGCTCCATCATTGGTGCAGAGCGAGCATGTGGCCCATCCTCATGGAAGTGAGCTTCATTCTGTTCTTTGGCTTTAAATTTGAAGAGCACCAACCATTGCCATTGGAATGCCCCTGAAGGGTGAATGTGAATGTCAGCAGCTGGAAGCTATTCTGTACCAGGAGGGGAGAGATCTTGGGATAATAAACAGAACAGAAAAGAACCAAGCAGAAGGATGAAGTCCTTATAATAGATGGGGTCTGAATTTTTATATGCAACAAGACCTGATGCCAAGTCCCTTTAAACTTCTCACATAGGTGAACAGTGAAATGTCCTTTCACATCAGCCACCTGTAACTAGAATTCACAAATCAAGTTTTAAACACTTCTCCATTTACCTCTGTTTTGTCTTCTAGAATATTCTTCATGCCTGGCACTGAGTGATGTTTGCTGATGAGAGGAGATGCGTAAGTATGCTTGAATGGATGGATCTGCCCAGAACTGTGCTGGGACCAAGGCATGCCTCATGCAGTTTTCAGAACTTGTCTTATGTTTAAAAAAATGTCAGCCATACCCATATCCTTTCTACTTACTCCTCTCTTCTGATGATGCCTCAGAAATTACAGAAACTGTTGCTAGATCTTAATCATGGTTTTCTCGGCAGCTCTGTGAGAAGTAATTCATCTATTCCTTTAGATGGGGACTCACTTAAATCAATAGCATACTCTTTCATCATCTTCTCAACTATCTTGGGCTCCAATTTTCTCCTATTTATATTTGTTCAAGTCTCAAACCTTTTACAAGGTGATGATTATTTTCTTTGATCATAGAAATGGAAGGACACTGAGCCTGTGTGGGCTGGCATTTACTCTGCCATTTCTACCAGGGCACTGTCTGCCCCACAGCAGATCTTCCTAAAATTGCTGGCACAAAGCCCTTCTATTTTCTGTGGCTCATCTGAAATTTGCCATTGTCAGGAAACTTTCAGATCCCATGTGTTCATAATGGATTATTTCCTTCACAAGTATAACCGTATATTTTATATGCTGACTACATCAGCTACTTTCTCATCACTGTGGACAAATATCCAACCAGGAGTAGCTTATGGAAGGAAAAGAGTCTAAATCAGCCTGAAGTTCCAGAGGCTAGAGTCCCTCAGGATGGGGAAGGCATGGCAGCTCTGAGCAGGACGCTTCTGTTACATTGTCATATCAACAGGGAGGAAGCAGAGAGAGAGAGAGAGAGAGAGAGAGAGAGAGAGAGAGAGAGAGAGAGAGAGAGAGAGAGCATGAGATCACAGCCACAGCCAACAGGGTCAGGCTGTAACACAAGATCCACTTCTTCCAGCAAATCTCCATTTCCTAAAAGTTCCATAACTTTCCGGACTAGTTCCAACTGCTGGTACCAAATGTCAAAAACACAGGAACCATTCAGGACATTTTACATTCAAACAACCACACTGTCTTCAACTGAGTCTATTAAAGAGGTTCATAATAGTTCATATTTTACCATATGTCTCTTTGGGTTCTTTCTCTGTTCTTTTTTTCCTCCCTTCATCGCTTTTCTCTTTTATCCTTACTTCCTCTATCCTACCCCTTTCTTCTGTCTTTCCCTCTCTCTCTCTTTTCCTCTATCCTGTATCTTCCCACCATTTTTCTCAAATGTCTTATAGATTTTCAGCTAGAATTTTTATAAAATGGGTATATTTGTGAAGAACATATCTAGAATTTTACCTTTAGGATCCTTTCTTCCTTTTGCTACTGTGCTTTTTAAAATAATATCTAGACAGGTAATCTTAGATTTTTATATTATGTCATAAATGTGATTTAGATTTAGTTTTATAAGATGTTGGCAGTCACTATGCTTCATGTAAACATATCTGCTTTGTATTTGTTTTCATGCCTCAGTGTTTTATGAGTTTAAGTTGAAACATTCTTTCCTCCAACCCAAGCCACTTGTCTGGTTATCCCCCAAAGTCCCTTATGTTAGAGTCACCCACAGAGAGCAGCAAGTCACTTTCCCAGTGCTCCTCCACCTCCAAAGGGCTAACTCATTCCTTCCTTAGGGCCAGTGTGGTCCATTCCTTCTCTCATCTGAGACCATCTTCCTCCCTTCATCTTCTCTGATGACAGGAGCATGTTCAGCCTTCCCACAAGCTTTTATGCTCTGTGGCTTCAATGACAAAACACATACATTTACATATATTGATTCTCCCCTTGGGTTTGTCAGTGATCACTTTTAGAGTGACTAGGTGTGTGTGCATGCACCTGGGAAGAGTCTCTTCTGTTGGTTTGATATTTTAGCATGCTCCCATTAACTAGAACATTGGTCAATTCAATTGTACTTAAGGTCCTAAAAGTGTTATGTAAACATTCAGAATATAAATTCTAAATACTCTACAATCTTCTCTCATGAGGATTAGTCTCTTGTTTTCATACTTCAAAACTAAAATTAAGATCTTCAGAAATAAAGTTGGCATTTTGATATGCACCTATATCTTAGCTTTCTGGAGACTGAGGCAGGGGATTGGGAGTTTTGGGCCAGCCTGTGCTACATATAGCAAGCCTCAGGCCAGCCTGGGACACATAGTGAGAATATATATATATATATCATAATGATATAGTCTAGTTCATACATGTCTTATATGTTTATTGAAATATTGAAATATTTCAATAAACATATAAAAAGCGCTGTCAACATCCAGATATGCTATAGGCCATATATATATATATATATATATATATATATATATATATATATATATATATTCACATATATATATATGGTGTCACTTACCATGCTTCCTACTTATTTGAATCACTCATAAACCCAAATCTCCTACTTAAAGCACTGGGCTCTTAAAATGTGGGCCAGCTCATTTCTGAATCCCTTATCATACATTGAATGCTGTCATGTATACAGAAGGTGACATAGAAATCTTGCTCCATGGAACTGAATTCTGGACTCCAGGTAAAATTCACAGGCTAAAATAATATGCTATCCAAAGCTATTTAAATATCACCAGTCATATGCAAACATCTAATAAATTACATATGAATTATTTTAAACTATTTATTAAAACAAAGTCCAACAGCCTTCGGTTCAGAAATACTTTCATCTGGTCCTTTGAAGAGTGAGCAGTCCTTCCCTGTAGCTAACTGGCACTCAAAAGTTCTAGATGAATAGTTTTCAACCTCTGATCTACTGTACTACAAACCGAGCACAACGAGACATGCCCATTTTTCAGAGCCTACGTGTTTGAAGATGCCTTAAACAACCTGATAGGAAAAGAATGGGCCCAAGGAAGGAACCAGCTATATAAGGAGCCATCAAAATAGCCATGGATGCCCATCAAGCCCTACAAAAATGTCACCTTGATGTGTGTGGTAGACTAGACCACAGCTCCCATGATCTGGAAACAGGCCCTCCAGTTGGGCAGGATATTTTAGATGCCAAACACTCTTTCTCCCGGCATCAGAGATATTTCACCAGTGGCTGCAGTTCCCTGAGGGCCCAGTATTTCAGCAGAGACTGAAACGACCTTTGTATATCACTGTGAGAAGTTTGTAAAGCACTCTGGCATCTTTGGGCAGGAAGCTGTTAAAGAAAGATACCTTCGTTATGGTTTACAAAACCATTTCCCAAATGCGTTGCTTTGGCCCTTTGAGTCAAGTTCAAAAATAGACGCCTGTAAAGCTTACGCAGAGAATCACCGCCAACAAAAAGGCATTCTCCCTATAATCAGAGGGCATGCTTTAGTCTGTTATATTAGACAACACTGATATTAAATCTATATCATTAGACTGTCTTAATTGACCATAAAAAGGACAATTGAAAACAGAGGATTTGATCCACACATACACAACACTACTGCCATAACCACCAAATTAGGCCGTTTTGTGAGGAGCAGCCAGGCCTGCTTTCTGCTGTAAGTTGTGTCAGGGTTACATTTCATCATCCCCTTTCCAAAAAGCAACAGGATATTAGCTCCATTAGGAGTCAGTGCAAGTTCGTACCATGGCATATCGTGAAAATTTAACATTTATTTCTGTTCACCATCCCTGAAAAGTGCAGAAGAGGGGAGAAAAAGGTGTTTTGGACATTTTCAGAGAATTCAAGTCCGAATTGTGTGATGTTCTCGGTGTCACCGCTTGATGTCATTGGATTTAATGATGTTATAAATAACCTGTTATACAAATTTGGAGAGTCTGATTAATAATCCACAGGGATGACTTTGTGGAGAGCATGGGGGTGGATGTCTCCCTGAGGCCCGTGACTCCTGCCTCTCCACTCTGGGAGTTCCCAACATTGCATGTGGAGTTGCATAGCACACACTCTGAGCTAACATCTAGCTTTGCCTGCTCGCTTAGAACTGCCCAAGATTCAACTGTCATCATAGCTTTAGTTTCTCTCTCCAGAGACCTTCTGGGAATATTTCCTTAGTTGAGGAAATGAGGCTTGTTAGAGACTGGGTCCTTCTGAAGGAAACAATATTATCAAGAATGACCATGAAGATACTTGCAGGCAAGTGATTTGGGAAGAAACCTGACCAATTCTGTGCTTAATGGGCTGTGTAACAATGGACACATTGCTTCAAAGCACCAAACTTTAGGCTGCTTTGATGACCTCTGGAAAACGGGGCAAGTCATCGTGTCTATGTAAAGGCATTTTCGGCAGACTGCCAGGATTAAGATGGCATGTGGGGCCTAGGCATGCTCCATGCATGTTAAACATGCTTAGTATGCATAATGAATGGGCTCTGGCAGGATGGTTGTGCCGAGGGGAAACTAGCTATAGAAGGGAATGGAACCAGATTTGGCAGGAAGGAGGCAATGGCCTTCATTTGGCTCTCATTTCCCTTCCTCACAGCTGCTTGCCCCTGCCAGTCAACACTATCGTCACACAGTTCTGCTTCTCTTCTCCAGCTTCAGCTTTGCCAGAATCAGAAGGAGGATGGACAGTGACATGTCTACACAGCCCAGCAGTCCCTGGCCACTGGCTGCAATGCCTCTGAACTTGCTCCTCAGGGTTCCTCAAGGCTTAAGCTCCCACCCTCAGTGGTGACAGTCTTCCTCGAGCCAACTTCTCAAGCTAGTTCCCTCTCTTGTCCTGCTCGACCTTCTCCTCTCCCCATGGTGGTTCCAGCTCCCACAGACCCCTGGTCCCTGGACAACCGTCTAAGGATCTGCTTATACAGGATTTTGTCACTGACTATTATCTGAGAGAACAGCGTACAAAGAAGAAGCCCTGATTTGAGCTCATGATTTCAGAAGTTTCAGGTTCTGGTGATCCTGGACCATGTGAGATAGAGCCTCATGGTTCAGGAAAGTTGTTCCTCTCATGGTGACAAAATGCAGACAGCATCAGAGGACAGTGCCTGGGACAACATCCAGCCTTTAAGAATCAACCTGCTCCACCTAAGCCCATTTCTGAGAATTTTCTCAATTTCTCAATAATGAGATATTAAATTATATATATTTGATTATTAAATCAAATTATGAATTCATTAATGGATTAATCCTAATCCATTTTCACTACTCAGTAATCAAGTAGGGGTTCCCCCAAAATCCCCACCTGTGAGAACTGCTATATCTGAGGCCAGGGCTGAGGCTGGTGTGTGTGTGTGTAAGGGGAGGGGGGTACTTCATACCAAAACTATAGCAGGGGCCAAGCTAAGGCAGCCCCTCTTCCCCACACACGGCTTAGGTCATAGCATCATCAGACAGCTTGTGCCTTGGTTTACCCACCCGCTGGACTCTAGAATACACTCACCCTCAGTCCTATTCCCCTTGCCTGCCTCCTGTGTGGCCCACGGACCCACACCTAGAGCTAGTCTCATTCACAGCAGGCTCTAGTGCCCATGCCTGGATGGCATCCTGTTTGCTCTAATAATACATTCCTGGGTAGGGTAAGGGTCAGATGCCAGTCAGAGCTGGGCAAGGGAAGATTTTCAATGCAAATGGGGAGCTGGTAAAAACACAGGTACCTGCGTCCATATCTATACCCAGCTTGAGTTGGCACCCTGAACAGTTTCTCACTGAATTTCTCTCGGCTGCAGGTCTACTATCTGCCCTTTGGAAGAAAGGTTAAACTGTAATTCACTTTGTATCAGAAAACACTATTTAGACCATGTTCAAGTCTATTTTAAAGTCTGAAGTTCTATTTCTACCTCCTTCCTATGATTTTTAAATTTTTGATTAAACCAACATTTACTCAGTCTTATTCATCAATGCAAATAATATGGTTCCCAATCTCATGCATTTTGAATTAGGACTAAATACAGATTTTACAGTGTTGGGACAACAAATGTGTGAAGAGAGACAGTTCTTAGGCACCATTCTCCTTAAATGTAATGCTGGAAGGCACAAATTACAGTTTTCCTCCTTCCAGGGGTCAGTGGAGTAAACCCAGCTAATAGGGATTTTAATCAAACAATTTTAGGTACATCCTTATCTTTCAAATGACTCATTTACTTAAAGAAATGTTCTGACCTAGAAGAGGATTTTTACTCGACATCAGAAGACCCCACTTGCTTAAGAAAATGTCAGCCTGTTTGCATTTATTCATACACTAATTTGATAATTGTTTAATTTGATAATTGTCTGAGCAGCATGTGTGCATTATGAAGACCCATGAAACTTTTAAGTAGGAATATTATAGGGTAATTTAGTTAGCTCAGATTTCTTTTCTGCAAAATGTGACTGAGGACTACGGTAATACCAAATCCCTACCAAAATGTTCAATAGTTTAAGAACTAAGATTAAACTGGGAAAGGCAGCAAGCTGACAAGAAGAGGCTTCATGTTCAGGCCTGGCTAGGGGAGGGGCACAGGCCAGAGGCAGGAGGAGGGGTGGGTCTTGAGAGAGCAAGAGAGTGAAGGAGACTGTTGTTTCCACGGGTGTCCATGGTGATGGCGGGATGAAGCCTTGGGGATCGCACACAGAGACTGGATCCAGGCAGAGAGAACTGGGTGCTCAAGCATGCTCAGTGAGAAGCCTTTTCAGCCATCGTCATGAATGCACCAAGTCAGGACGGGAGCCTACAAATGCAGGGTCCTCCACAAGAGACAGGAGGTCAGAGCTCTGGATCCATCTCAGGTTGCAGAACACTGGGACAGAGGTCAGCTTAGAGCAAGCAGATTTTTAGGGTGTTAGCAAATTTGGTGACAAAAGTCAGGACTCCGGGCCAGGAGCCTGGGACACAGGTCTGAGGGGCTTGAGACCCAGCAGACTGTGAATGTAAGCAATGTTACCATCACCCCCCCCCAAAAGGCTCCTGTTTACAGGACATGGTATCAGGGACTTGAGCAATGTTGCCATCACTCTCTGAACACGATTCTTATCTATTTGGATTAGCTCATTAATTTCCAACCACCACCCTGAGGGGCCCGGCCGGTCTGATGGGACAGACCTGGAGGGCAGGGCACCTCCTCAGGCTTGTCCAGTGGGCAAGAAGCCCCATCTTGATTCCTCTGGGCCACTGTGGCTTCAAAGAGCTGGAGATGGGATGATTGAGACATAGATGGGGTGGGGAGGAGGCCCGACAGCTTGAGAGAAGGAAGGAGAAAAGATGTAAAGGAAGTGTTATAAGCTGATTTTATTGGGACAGGCTGAATGGCAAGCTGCCATGACTCCTGGTCTGCCTCTTTGGGCAAAAAGTTTCTCTTCCATACTTACCACATTATGCTTCATGCCTCAGTGGGACAAGTGTGTGAAGCAAAATTGAAAAGAATAGCCGTCTTCAGAGAAGCTTTGGTTCTGACCTTGTGTTTATGATGACAAACCTCCCCACCATCTTAGGTGCTCTGGGCCAGAAGCGATGGGGCTTGTCTTCTCCTTAGCCAAGCTCCGGGTCTACTAGAACTAGTCATCTCTACCCTGGATCTAACTTCTGGGGCAGGATGGCACCCCTCTGAATTAACCCACATCCCACTCACTGTCTCCATGGCTACAGGTCAGGGATGGTAAGCTCAGGAATTTTGAGGCCCACAGCATCCTTCACCTTAGAGACAGGGATGGACGCTCTTGCTGTGTGCTGAAGGAGAGAGCGAGGCTTTTGAACTCTCATTCTCTAATTCCGTATCTCCCAACTCAAATGGCAATGCTTTCATACACTCTGTTGCACTAGAAATGTCCTGCTAGAAAGAACAATGTCGTATGGCCACCAGTGCGCTCCACTAAACAACAGGATGGCCTGGTTAGTGGTTTGAGACTCAGAGCCCGGGAGATGTTTTATAGAACAGAACGAATTTTCCAGCAGGGATTATCCTTAGATTGGAGTTTAATGAAACAATCGCTGGCACTGGAGGCTTGGACAAAAGAACTGGCAGACTCCAGGGAGTTCTAGGTTTGTCTGGGGAAGATGTTTATCTAATAATCCATGAATAAGTAATAGACAGAGTCCAAAGTCAAGAGATGCGGAAGAGCCCAGGGACAAAGGCAGGAGCTGGGTGGATGTGAAGATGCTTTTAAAGCAATTTAATATTTGACTTTGCAGTAGACATTCATTACTGTGGAAACGCGGTCACAGGTGCAGAAAAAGCATGCAAGTGGCTGCTTACTGCTCTGAGTACCAGCCGGATCTGCCCAGGCTGTAACAATAAAACTCCGAGTCCATGATGCCAAACAAGGATTGGCTTGTTGTCTGTGCCCCATGACCCAGCAAGTCATGACAATCCCAGACAGCCAGGGGCCTGGATGACTAAGTGTCTTCTTATGGGGTGAGAAGAGAGGACTGGTGACTAGAGCTGGAGCTCCATTCTTGGATCTTCCTCCCCTTCTATAGTCTATCTTGCTGGCTTGCTGAGGGCTGGTACTCAGTGCCTGCCATAGCAGGAATCACTTCACAGAGCAGACCTCGGCAAGAGGGCCTCCCTGTCCCCACACTTGCTTCCATGGTCGAACTAAATACAGAAAATCAATATGAGGCGTCATGCTTCTAACTTTACCATGAACTCCATTTTCAGTTGTTCAAAATGAAAATTTTATATATATACATACATATATATATCACAATAAGCATGGAGTCCTTTGTTTTTCTCTTTCCAAAGAAAAACTTCCCTGGTAGTGATGGAGGGACAGAGTGAATGTGTGGCCGTGGAGGAAGGCTCAGGTTCAAGTTCTGGTGTGATTCTGAAGAACTAAGCCCCTCTCTTGAACCATTTTTTTTCTCAATATGATAGGATTATGATTAAATAGGAGTTTATGGAACTCTTGGTGTGTATACTGGAAGCTTCTCAGATCCTAGTGGGGGTCAAAGAGAAGGGGTACTGAGAACCAGTGCAGATATCCCCATCTCTATTCAAACACATTGCCTGCACATGCTTCACTTTTCTGGCCCGCACTGTGACTCAACTTCCACTCAAAGACCCGATTCCCCTAAACTGAGCAGGTCCATCAGTAAGGAGCCATCCTCCCGTGGCCCCCTCTGTTGTAGGACATGGTCGATATGATGCTTACAATACAGATTAACCAATGATTACTTAAGAGGTTTCCTGCACAAATGTTTGGAACTCTCATTCACAGCAAAAGCAAACCTGTCATCACTTGTCAGTCACATCAGAGCAGTGGT
Organism: Zapus hudsonius; assembly: GCA_004024765.1. Lineage (NCBI taxonomy): Eukaryota > Metazoa > Chordata > Mammalia > Rodentia > Dipodidae > Zapus > Zapus hudsonius. The sequence goes on from PVHP010019068.1 coordinate 19,800, forward strand.
GAGCAAGGGCCAATCATGTGCTGGTACCTGTCACCACCACCTTAGGGGTCTGCTAAGATATGAGCTTAGTAGTTTGAAACACTTTGATGCAGCTGACAGGGAACCAAGGTCTCAGCAGAAGATCCGCCTCCTCTTGCAACAGTGTGGGTGGGGTCAGGGACTCTGGGGAGAAGCCTACTCAGTGAAGATGCATAGATGGATGGATGGATGGATGGATAGATAGATAGATAGATGATAAATAGAAAGATAGATAAATGATAGTTGGGAAAGTAATAATAGATAAACAGATAGATAATAGATGATAGATGGCTAGATCGATGAGAGATAGATGAGATAGATATAAATAGGTGATAGGCAGGTAGATATCAGATAAACAGATAATAGGTGATAGAGGATAGATAGATGATAGATAGATAGATGATAGATAGACAGACAGACAGACAGACAGACAAATAATAGATAAAATGATAGGTAGCAAAATGATGGAGATAGAAGGATCATAAATTAATAGATGAGAGATAGTAGGATGGTAGATGCTTCTATACACATACACACAAATCAACATATTTTTAAAAAACCATAATGTATTCTATTTAAATATTTATTTTGGCAAGATAAATTTTGGTAGAGCCTGAGAAAAAGGGTGAATAAATTTCATGTTCCAGTGAGGGACAAAGGAGCCACAAGCCACACATGGTTACAAAGCACTTCAAGAATGGCTTGTCCAAATTGACATGCACAATAAATGCATGCTGGATTTCACAGGCTTAGTACAAAAAGTAAAGTGCTCAGTAATTTCCTAAATTGATCATATGTTAAAGCAGCATATTGGGTTGAAATATATCATTAAACTTAATTTCACCTGGTTTACTTTTCTGATGTGGCTACTGAAAGATTTAAACTTGCTTGTGAGATTTACACCTGTTTGTATTGGTACTGGCTTCAGGGAAATTTGTTTCTGATATTTCCTATTTAGTTGTTATTTTAAGCATTTTTGCTTGGAAAACTCCAATTTTCCATCCACGTGTTCCCTTTTTATTGTTGTTGTGGGGTTTGTTTCAAGATTTGCTGTAAGAATTTTCTCTCACACACATCTATACATAAGATATGACCTAGAACACTATAAATTCCTTTAATCTTCTTCTGGAAACTTTTCTCCTCCTTAAAAGCAACTATCAGGTACAAGATAAAATGAGATAATATTGTTTTGTTCTAAATTATCTAGAGGTGTTATGAATTTCTGGGTGACTTTGGGCAAGTTACTCAACTTCTCTTGCTCTGGTACCAGCCCTCCTGTGGATGAACTAGACATGCCTGTGATGGGGACTCTCCCTCCACCTTTGAGTTCTTCCAAATAGTTGATGTTTCTGGAAAGAGCCTTGAGCAGAAGCTCTTGCTTCCCTGGAGGATCACTGGCACTCATTTCAAAGACTCTGAAAAAATTCCTAGGCAAGAGTCAAAGTGCAGTAATTACAGTCAAAGCCTGCAGAACACTGGGGCCACGGAAGAAACCCAAGTTCATCAAGTTCAAGTGCTGCACTGTCCTCCTGGGAAATTACAGCCCAGATGGAGCAGTGACCCGGCATGCAAGTCATCCAGCTGGTCAGGGGCAGAAAGCAACACTGGAGAACGCTGATCACCAGTTAAACGTGCCTCCTGCCATCTCCTGCTTTGATGGGGAAGGAGGCTGGATTGACCTATAGCAATGCAGGCCAAAGACCAGGGCATGCATCCATGTATCTGCATTTGCTCATTCACTATGACTGTTCACCTGTACATTATTCCTTTCCTTCCCACAAACAGCACATCCCACCTCCTTGTGATTTACAGAATGGAATGAAAGAACAATGGCTCAGAGAAATGTAAATTAACAGCAGGGTTTAGGAGAAACTTCAAGATCTTCTGACTGAAGGGGAAGTCATCATCTGAGTCTCTCTTTAGGACATTAGAGCCTGAACAGAAAGATACTTGCAGTATCTTTGGATACCAACATGTCTTGAAGAACCAGAATTTCCAAAAACTATTTCCCCTTCTGTCTAGGCCTCAGGTGTCTGGGGTTAGATATAGTTATGATTGACAGAGGTATAAAGTTATTGCAAAAGATGCCAAGTTATATTTAGGTTCTTTTTCAAGTCTCACTTTAATTGCTTGTCACCCTTGAAAACATCATAATTAGCACTAGTTAATTTGTGTGTTTAAATATTTTAATGGCAGGTTACAATTTTAATAGAAAAAGTAATTTAGAAGAAAAATCACAGGATTCCATAACTTCCAGAGGAAGAAGGAAAGTGTGTGTGTGTGTGTGTGTGTGTGTGTGTGTGTAAGAGAGGGGGTAGGGAGTGAGAGAGAGAGAGAGAGAGAGAGAGAGAGAGAGAGAGAGAGAGAGAAAGAAACAGAGAACAAGAATGTGAAAGATATATAGATGAAAGATAGTGTGGTGATTTGAATATTAAATGTCTTCCATAGCTTCATGTGCTCGGTACTTAATCCTCCTCAGGTGGCAGTTTAGGAATGTTGTGGAACCTTTAGGAGGGGGGGGAGCCATGCTGAAGGAAGGATGTCACTGGGGGAGGGCCTTGAGGTTCTACAGCCCGGCCCCTCTTCCTCTCTACTTACTGGTGTGACACTGGTTGTCTGCTCCTGCAAAGCTTTCCCCGCCAAGATAGACACCTCCACTAAAATCTGTAAACTGAAATAAACCCTTTTTTCTGTAATCTGCTTCTGAATGGGTATTTTGTCCCCACAATGAGAAAATAACTGATACAGATATAGATAGATAGATAGATAGATAGATAGATAGATAGATAGATAGATAGATAGATAGATGGAAAGAAAGAAGCTGCCTTTGGTGTATGACCTAGGTAGTTGGAAGTCAACAATCCACACCACCTTTCTGAGCCTCAGCGTTCCTTTTATTAAGCATGGATAATAAAGCTGCTCTAAGGATCATCCCAGGCTTGTTACTGTGAAATCATTAACACATATAGCATACATGTTCATCTCCTTTTCCTATATGCACTGCCCCTAAAGAGAAAGAAAGCATGTTAGAACCGGTGTTCTAAATAGAAAGTTCCCAGGGCAGAGGCATTTTCCAATTAGAAAGTGTCTGTGTGCTTGTGTGAGTTCTCTGAGTCGGGTTGCCGGTATTCACCATGGGGTTGTGGGTTATGAGTTGTAAGAACCCCAAAACAAAACAGGCTTCTATCAAAGCACTTGATTGTCCATCTGAGGTAAAAAGCAAGACCCTATTGCTAAAGCCACCACATGCTGCCAACACCTAACATCGACAGACACTGCTGGAATCTGGAAGGAAGCCAGTTCCCAGGTTAGCTTGTATAGGGTGGAAAGCACTTACATGAGCTGCTAGGGGAAATTTGCCAACAATGTTGGGAACAAGTTGGGGACAATGCTATATGAAGCAACCAGTATGACAAGATAGACACATCTGTGCAATAGTGCCACCCAGCCGAGGTGGTTAACCAATGGATCTCTGATTGGTTAAGAGATCTGCTCAGGGGTAAGGAACCCATAACTGGAACTGGGATCCAAGTCAGAAACCTAGACCAAGAATCTGGACGCCAAGGAGAAGCGCCCACTATCCTTGGGCCTAAAGGGAGACTACATCCATCAAAATCTCTCCAAATTAACAATGCTTATTCCATTTAACCTATGCTGGTCTCACTCTCTGTTGAAGAATCTGTTTTTTGTTTATTCTTTTTTAGAAAGCAGTGAGAACTGAGAACAACCAAATTCTACCAATAAGGCAAGAAACGATAGTTGACTCCTTGGCAGGAGATGAACCACCCCTTGCACATCAGCTAGGGCCCAGGTGAAACCACAGAGGAACTGGTGAGATGAACCAGAGTGAGGGCCCTCAGTGGAATGGGGACAACGGAGACAGGGAGGAGGAAATGGTACCAACACATGATTTATTCATACAAAGTTTCTACTTGATTTTATTTTTTAACAAGGAAAGTATCTAGAAGATCAGGAGGAGGAAGCAACTAGGAAGGAGGAATTCTGAGACCATGAGTGACAGCTTGAGAGTGGACAAAATTCATTTGTTAAGGTCAAACAGCTGTCAAGTGATTTCCGTGGCAGGCAGGGCAGGCTGAGATGTGAGGAGCCATCCTGTTGCGGTGGAAGGCTTGCAAACCTGATCCAGTGGATCTGGGCCAGAGGGTCTGCACCTCAGGTCTGTGGACCCCATGTTTGCGTTTGTGCCTTGATGTGTTAGTCAACAAGGGCTCCAGGATGACTTTCCCTTTCACTGATTATATGGTGTGATTCAAATTCTCTGAGTCCAGTTCCCCTGTCCATCCTGTCTCAAAGTACAGCTTTAATTACCTCATAAGGTAATAAAAAGAATGACTAGAAACAACTAAGACAGTCCTAGACACAGAGCCTGGGCCGCAGTGAGAAGGACTCAACAGTTGAGCCACAAAGGCAATGGTAATGGCATCCATTCCATCTGTCAGCTTTGCCCCGACCTTTCCGACATGTCCAAACTTCATCCTTCCACCGATGAGCACTCCCACCCACTAGTGACAGCTCTCGGTGGTCCGTACCTCCCAAGGCCAGTATCCCCCAGCTTTTCTTTACTCTCACTTTCATCTTCCCTCCATTCTTCCTGCTCTCCCTTCTCCCATTCCTCCTTCCCTGTACTAGTTATTTCACTGGCTGTTGTGGCCAAATGCCTGACAGGACACAGATGGGGGAAGGGTTTGTTTTGTCTTCCAGTTGGAAGTTCCAGTCCATCCTGGCAAGGAAGGCACGGCTACAGGAGTGGGAAGTACCTGGTCACGTGGCATCACCAATCAGAAAGCAGAGATGAATGGTGAGGTTGAGCTCCTTTTCTCCTTTTTATGTTCTAGGACCTGAGCCCAGGGAATGAGACCACACTTCTCACCTCAACTAACCCATTAGCCTAGTCTAGAAAGTCCTTCACAGACAAACTCAGAGATTTGTTTCCATGGGGATTCTGACTCCTGTCAAGCTGTCAACCCAGATTAACCATCGTACTTTCCCTCTCTCTCCTCCTCCCTCCCTGCCTCCCTGCTTCTTTCCTTCCTTTTTTAAGTTTATTTTTGTTACGGACTTTCCATATATAGCACAGGCTGGTCTTTAAAATCACAATCCTCCTGCTTCAGCTCCCAGTTGCTACCATTGTAGATGTGCACCACTAGACTCAGCTCCTCTAGCTTTAAAACAATGCCTGGAGGAAGGAGATGGAGAAACCCGCCATGAATGATACAAGGGAAGGAAAGAATGAATGGATGTCAATCCCGTAGATAGTTCATCAGCAGGAATGCTTGTGGTGCTGATGATTGGGTTTGTGCAGTTGTAGGGAACCAAGCAAAGTCTCACGAGAGGAAAGGGTGAAGGGTGAAGTTAAGGAGCTACACACATTCCAGGTGAAATGAGTAAATAAATCCCAAGGAAAGAATGAAAATGAGAATTAATCAGGAGTGTGCTGAGCCGTGGTACTGCCAGGCACAATCAGAGGGCTTCTTAATTGCTTGTCAGAGACCAGTGCATCTTGGCAAAATGATCCTCAACTAATGCTATGAAGTTTTTTCCCCCTAACCTAGCTTCATTTATCATGATTAGAAAACAAGTCAAAATTGATTTCTGTTTATTTTATAAGGCAAACCCCTAAGGAGCCCTTCTTCCCAGTAGGTTGGATAATTCCGAACTTAGAAGGGGAACACCCTCTGAGCATAAAGAGCCTTAGACACACGCGTGAGAAGACTTTGAGTTTTATGAAACATGACGGGGTCTTAAAGCATTGCAAAGTCACTTCACATTCATCCATGTGCTCCTTTTAGTCCATTCTTTAAGATGAGAAAATTAAAGGTAGTTTCATAGGGACAAATAACCCAAGACCTCTGATTTTCTTAGTTCTGATAGCCCTGTGACCTGGAACAAGTCCCTACAAAAGGCTGGGGTGTAGCTGGTCTCAGTCTGGTCTATTCAGGACTCACAGTAGACATAGTTGACACCAAGTTTTGCTACATGTATTTACCAGATAGTGATCCATGCAATATACTAAATAAGTAAGAGCAGGTTGCCTATCTACCATTTATGCCTTATGCTATATATTATATCCCGAGCATCATACCTCTGCAAGAAGAACCACTTCCAGAGCCTAGGTTGTGGATAGCACATTCATCAGTCCTTCAGCCCACTTTTGCACCAAACACTGTTACTTTGATTTCATGCCACAACCATTGGCTGACTTCTTAGCTAAAACACCGAGTCGGCTAGCCCTCACCTTCCTCACTTCTGGCTACAGAACCCCAACCATTTGTTAGCACACAGCTCCACATACACTCAGGAAGATACTCTCTATTCCACCAAGGTTTGGTTAATCAGGTAAATTGTGTTTGAAGGACTGAAGGAGAGTCCTAATTTGGGTCCTTGCATTGCCTGCAAACGAGCTGTGACAAGAACAACAAGACAATGGTAGCAGAAGGTCAAAAACATCCTTTTCTGCTACTTAGACATTTTGGGTCCCCAGATTCCAGAGGATCGTGTTCTCTTTCTGGAAGTATAATCGCAGCAAAAACAAAATCAATATATATCTTGGCCCACATGAAGCAACCTTTGAGGGGCAATAAAATGGGTTCCAAGTATCTGAAATTTCCTGTGCGTTCTGGGATCCTGGCTGCTCTCAGACAACATTTCCTCCACAGGAACATGCTCTGTGCTCAGGCCTTCCCTGATCCTTTGGGTTTATGTTCATTCCTAGCAATTAATTCCCAGCCTCCTGCCTGGGGAAGTTTCTACTACAGAATTTCTTAGCATGTCCTCAGCCCAAGAGGAAGTGATTGATGTTTTGTTCACCGGTCTGCACAAAGCCAAGGGCTGGATAGAAATGTGGCCTGCCTCAGTGCCAGCCTCTCCCAGACTCACCTCTCGACCCTCACTCTTGATTTCATCCCTCTGTTTCCTCAGGGAACATGGTCCATCAATTACCTTTCTCTCCCTGTCTCTCATCTTCAATCACTTCCTCTCCACTGGCTACTTCCTGGCAGCTTACAAACATGTTGAAGGCTTATTCCTTCTGTGGAAATAACCAAATGAAAATTCTCTTCTCAATTCTCCCCACCTCTGACATTATTTCTCTATGTCTTGTCTTCTCAAGGCAGTTGGGCTTTCTGCCAGCATCCACTGCCTGTCTGTCAATTCTCTGTCCCACCCAGGCACTCCCAGGCCAGAGCCAAAACACTGGGGCCTCATCTCTCTGCTAAAACCTTTGCAGCAAAGATCATCAATGACTGATTAAAACTCAACTCCAGAGTTGATTTTTCATGGTCTGTCTGTGGTGTTTTATTCTTTCTTATGCTCATTCCCTTCTTCACATATAGTTTGGGTAAGTGTGAGTCACCCCCATCCCTGCTCTTTCTGCCCCAAAGAACAAAGATATGACCTGAAAGGCCATCAAGAAGTGTTCCTAGAAAAGAGGACAGGAGGTACAAAGGCACTGGGGTGGTAAAGAACGTGGTGTGTTTGGGGAAGTGACAGCAGAGCCATGTTACTGAATGATTAAGGGTCGGCTGGAGAATGGCTAAGGCTGGACCTCCCGTCATGTGGGTAAAATCTGACCTAATAAAGAAGCTCTGGGGAGAACATTGCATCTGTGCCATTACCCACACACAGAATGCCAGGTACAGGGAGCAGTGAGTGGAAAGAGAAATCTGGCAACTTCTCAGGTCTAGTTATGCTGAAAACCACATTTTAGCCTCCTATGGAGGAGGGAAATACGGTTCATGCTCTACATGCAAAGGAAAGTGTTCCTCTCCAAATGGACTGAAACAGGGAACCAGATGTGCCTCTCTGTGTGGTTGACTACCAGTGCACAATGCAAAGGCCACGTCTACAACATATGCACATGTGCACACGCTCGTACACCCTTGCCACCCACCTGCAAGCATTGCCTCATTTATTCCCAGGCTCCTAAATTAGACCTTGTATGAGATGATAAAGTAGACAGGATATTCCTTCTCATCAAACAATATGAAACTGAGCCTTAGATAACGTAAGGATGCCGAAAGTTAAGTGCTATTTTATGAGACCTTTCAATTTAGAAGTGCATTGCAGATAAAACACGGTTTTGGTGTAAACCATTGATGTATTGTGTTGTTACGATCAATGAATTATTAAAAAGGATAATATTTTAAACACCAAGAAATTGTCCTCTAGTGTACTCTAGGGGCCATGGGTAAATGCATTATACCTATAAACTCACTGCTTCCCTGACTGTAATTTACACAAATGCCAAAGTACACACCTGACATCACAGACCCCAGCTCCTCCCACAAGCTCAGCTAGGGTGGGACCATGCAGGCTGAGCATGGTTAGGGTCAGAGTCACTCTGTTTCTCTGCACAGCCAAGAGGACATGACATGGCCCTTCCCAGAAAGCCTTGTTATTCTGGACCATTGAATCACTCTCCCCAGAAAGTCACTGTCTGTTGGTCCCACCAGGGATCCTCAATTTAGGACGCTGCCTCACCCAGGTTTACTCCTTCCAAGGAAACCCATAGCAAAACCCTGAATGAGACTAAGCATTTCCTTCAACAGTAAATGCATTTAATAGCTGTAGATTGGAAATTACAGCTCAGAATCTGCTTCCTAGGAAACCCAGCCCGAGACAACTGCATCCCCAGTTGCAGCCCCAGACAATTCCTTGCAACCACACTCCAACACAATGTCACCTGCCAAGCATCTGTGGATGGAACCCCATCACAGCACAGCATAGCATAGCTGCCTTACAGTCCCTGATCTGTGACTCTGAACCCTTTACTACAAGAGCATTTGTCTTAGTCAAACATGCCAGAGCTTTCCCATAGAATCATAGTCCCCACTGCATGGGCTTTTTCGTAGTCTAGGCACTGCTTTAAAAAGTAAAACCAAACCATCTTAATAATGATGAAATCTATCTCGATCAGGTATTTTATTTAACTAAATATAGTTAAAAATCATCATTTCAACATATAATATAAAAACTATTCATAGGTTTTTAAAGTGCCTTCTTCTACTCTAAGTCTTTGAAGCTTGGTATGTTTTATATTCATGGCATATCTAGGTTTAGACCAACCATACATCAAGGGCTCAAGAGCCTGTGTGCCTCACTGTGTTGGACAGGTGGATGACAAATACTGCAGAGAGAATAAGATAAATACTTAGTCTATGGACTGATGCATAAAGTGTTTGACAAATGTGTACAGAACAGATGAGTGGCAAATAATGAATGAACGAATGAATGGATGATAGGAATTCAAGATGCACACCTTGGGTACCTGAGCCTGGGATTCCTTCCTTCCTCCATGGCCCTGGTTACTTCTGAGGACTCTTCTCTATAGGGCACTGTCTCTCTCTGTGACTACTGACGATGGACTTAAATAACATCTGAAAGTGTGGACTTCAATCAAAGAATTTAGAAGACAGAGCTCAGTCACTTAGTAGCTCCTGAGCTTAAGAACATATGTTAGTCAATCTGGAGCCTTGTTTCCTCATCTGTGAAATGGGCAATCATGGTACCCAGAGTTGCCATGAGAACCAAGTGCAGCACTGCAGGTCAATCACTTTCCACAAAACAGGTATTAACTGAAAAGGAAGTTAACAAAGCCAATGTAAAAGCCAGATAGTGATCTAACATGAGGGAGTGATTGGCTCATTCCTCCATTTACCCATTCATTTATCATCTCTCACTTATTCATCTAATATTTTCGAGGTACTCTTGCAGTGTCCATGAGACTTCCCGTCTCAGATCTCTAACTTGAAGGTGAGGATGGAGTAAAGACCCAGATGCTGTGAACTGAATTCTACACATTTCTCGCCAATGCCATGTGCTGCTTCAAGTCACTCAGTAAAACAGGTACACTTAGGCAGACTTAGTCCCCCAGGGGACTCAGAACACTTGTGATGGGCAACTGTGGCTCAGGGACTCCCATGAACTGCACAATACTCTAGCATTCCTCTTTAAGCTCTCTTATCCCCTCTCCTTTATTCAGGTTCACAATCCACCTTGGTGGGACAACTCTCCTTCCTCTCCTTTGGGCCCCTTCATCATCCTCTCCTCCACACTCTTCACTTAATAAACTGCATGTTATTTAATCTTGTCTTGGTGTCTGCTTTTGAAAAGGACCCAGAATTCCCCAATCTATAATATGCCTGGGGTAAGTGATAGGAGAACAGAGACTATAAGACTATTGCTGTCCATGAAGTCCACTTTATTTGTGAGAGACAGGAATTATGTGTATCAATTACATCAGGCTGTGACTGTGAAATATGGCATGATATTAGACATGGTATTAGACATAATCGGGCTAAAGCTATCAAGATGGTGACATGAGACCTAGAACTTGGAATGACTAGAAGTATCAGCCAGACAAAGATGTGGAGCAGGAGGAACGTGTGTGACTTGAGGCAGCAATAATGGTGTGGTCTAAGAACAAAGAGACAGTCTAGGTTACTGCCCTGTTCCCAAGTTCCTCCATGCATGGCATATTGACACACCCCAAGTTTATACTTAGAGACTCTGGGACTGACAGACTTTTAAGGCTCATGGAAAATTCCCTTGTGTACTTTTATTTAGTATACAAATGGTTAATCTACTTTTGTAATGCATATGAACAATCAAAAATGCTCTAAAAAGAAGGATATACAATGTCTAAAAAGATGGCTTGTTTGGTATTGTATTCTCATACATAAAAGTGATTCATCATGGTGGAGGCATAACATTCCACATCCCATCATCTCACAGAATGTACAAGACCAAGAGCGTGCCTTCCTATAACGTACAGACTCCGACGGTCACAATGTGCCATCGTAGATCATGTGACAAGCAGACTGTGGAGAAGAACCTGTGAAGGCCTTTCCTCTTAGCCATTACAGGTGAGACTGGCAAGAAGTTAGACTGAGGAAATTGAAGGGGTGTGATGATGGCAGTTGATAATGACTTAGGGTTTGAGCTTACATATGGGTTGAGGAAACTAAGATAGGGAGTGACGTGATGGTGTGTCCATGTGACTTCAGTCTTTTACATCCAGAAAAAGTAAATCCACAAAGAGAAAACGTGGTATTGTTGCCAGGCTGGGACTGGAATGGGGAGGTATTTTCCTCTGGGTGGTAAAAATGTTTTGATTGGCAGGAGTAGTGATCACACTGTTTTCTAAGTGTACTAAATACCATTCCACTGGCCATTCTGAAATGGGTATTTTCATGTTACAAAGTTTCACCTGGATAAAAGAAAGAAGAAAACTATGGCTGATACAATCCATCCTCCCAGACAAGAAGAAGAGACCCACAAGGTTGCCAGCCCCTGCCCCATCTTTCTAGGTCTCCTGGGTCATCATCCCTGGCTTCACATTCTGTCCTGGGCTCCCATACCTGTCAAGGTCTCATCTACCATTCTCCTCTTTGCTTAGAGCATGCTTCTCTCAGGTGCATCACTCACCCGTGTTTAGCTCCAGTAGTCCTCAGAGGCAGCCAAGCTGGAAGGCCTGCACAGCCATCTTAAAGCTTGTCTATTGCTTTGTCTGTGTCCATGCCTTGCTGAGCTTTTCCTTGTGGCTTCCATCACTATTGTTACCTGGATTCTGTTATTATTTTGCAACTGAGCAACTTCCCCACTCAACCACCAGCTACTTTAGTACATGAACTCCATTTAGTCCCAACTATGCACTCAGCATATCAAACAAGACTTCCTACCCTGTGACTCACCCTTGAATGAAAGGAATGGATCCTCCAGGAAAAGGACCATGCTGTTTCCTAAGACAGAGGCTGAGATATGTGAAATATTCAATACGTTTTTGTTAAGGTTTGAAGGATGGGAGGGGGTGGCTGCTCTGAAGTATGAGGAGACAAGTTGAACTGGTGGCATTGAGGGTGGATAGAGGAGCTGCTGATGTGACTCAGAGCAGACAGAGCAGTGGAAGGAAGGAGACCATACCCTTTAGGTAGGACATTGCAGGAGAGTATGGAAGAAGGCAGTTAGTGTGCTTAGGATACAGTATAGTGAGCATGACTGAGGGCCAAACAGAGGGTCCACTGGCCCAAGTACAGAGGTGGAGTGTGACAGCACAATTCTGAAATACCAGCAGCAGAGAAGCCTAGGAAACTCAACTCCTGGTTTCACAAACTCTTGCTCAGTGGATTGCATTCTGCTGGACCATCAAGACTCTGTCCAGCAGAATGCCCAATCCAATCCTAACATAAAGATGCTGGGTGGCTTGGAAGATGGCTTAGTGAGCAAACTATTTGCCTTGCAAGTATGATGACCTCAGTTTGGATCCCAGCATCCTCTTAAAATGCGTGGCATGGCAGTAAGTGCCTGTGATCCCAGTGCTGGGAGAGGGGTGAAGATAGGAGTATCCCCAGGGCTTGCTGCCTAGCTTGTTTTAGGTTAAGTGAGAGGTCCTGTCTCATAAAAGTAAGGTGGAAAAGTAAGAGAGGATGGATCTGATGGATGTTGGCCTTTGGCCTACACACACACACACACACACACACACACACACACACACACACACACACACA
>PVHP010019069.1:5264-32420 GCA_004024765.1 Zapus hudsonius
AGAGAGAGAGAGAGAGAGAGAATGAGAATGCACCAGGGTCACCACCTTGTGGGTCTGGCTTATGTGGGTCCTGGGGAATTGAACCCAGGGCCTTAGGCTAAGGCCTAACTTAGGTTAAGTGCCTTAACCGCTGAGCCATCTCTCCAGCCCTATTTCTTCCTTATTAATTAATTTTTTCCCTTAAAGGAGTCCTCACAGCCTCTATTTTGCTGGAGGCCAGAAATGCCAGAAGGGTCTGGGTCTTTCCTCATCTCCTCTTAGTTAAAGGAGTTCCCCCTTTCTTAGAAGAGATAACCCCCTTAGAAGCACAATTCCCTTTCCTGGGAATGTAAATGGGTTTATTAATTTTCCTGGAAGCCTGGTAGCAACATCTCACATGTATAATGGACTGACCAGCTCAGCCCCCATCCAGAAAATTCCCATAAAAGACCCCAATCAGGGCCTCCTGGCACTCATTAGCACTTTTCACATTCTTCTGTAACTGCTGTGGCTTTTGCATGCTTAAATCTTTCTGGTAGACATAACATGCATTGGAAGAAAGGAAGGGAGAAAGAAAGGGAGGGAGGGAGGCTGGTTTTTGTTGTCAGCTATGGCTTTCGGGTGACTGTCTTGAGCTTTCTGTATGGACCATACCTTTCCCTGTCTTCTAGACTTCCCTCTCCCTTCACTGGAATTCTGCTGCATTCTTTGTCTGTGATTCCCACCCAGTCCTGAAGACAGCTTTGCCTGCCCCCTCTCTCCTTCCCCATATGCACTTGGCAGCACTGGGTTCCTTCCCTCTGTTCTGTGCAGTCTATCAGCCCTCATTAGAAGGCCTCGGAACTCCCTCCCTGATTGTTCATCTTTTCTGATAACTCATAAACTCCTTGCCCAGTTGAGGGCCTGGCCCAATGTAGGTGATCATGCAACAGTTACTGGCTGGCAGGAAGGGATGGGGGGGGAGAGAAAAGGGAGGGAGGGGACAGTGGTGATAAGAAGCAAAGAGGGGAGGGAAGAAAGAACAGGGCCACGGACAACCCAGAATCGTGAGGTATAATGGCAGGGCTCTGGGCTTCTGGGGTTAAAGTGGTTATGCTGTGGTCTAGGCTGCAAGCAGGTCACTGGGAAGGCAGCCACCATCCTATCCCAGGCCAGGCAGGTGGCAATGCCTCCGTGGCTTCTGGAAACCAGCATTCTCCGCCATCCCTATCTCAAGCTCTTGGCATAAAAATCTTCCGCCTTGGTGAGGCTCTGCTTTGGGTGCTTGGCTGCAGTTATGAGGGATGAGGATGGTGGGCACAGACGCCTCAATGGTTGGTGAGGGGTAGACCAGACAGGCTCCGCACAGGCTGCATGCATGGAGAAGAGTGGGCATTCCTGATGCCCAGCCAGCTGTTTAGCCAGTAGGTGGGTCTAGTTCAGTCAGGACAAGATAGGGGATTCTGTCCAAAACCTCTGCAAGTGAGGCTTTGCAGCTTGCTAGAATAACACCATGGCTTCCCCTTCACAGGCTGGCTGTGGATCAGGCTTCTCTCCTGGGCCTTCTTCCCTGGTGCAGGCCAGAGACAGTCATGCTGGCCCCAGAGAAGTCACAGAGAACTTGGTCCTGCCCACGTTCTCCAAAACTCTGATGCCTTTCAAACCATGGGCCCCCATGGACTCCCACCCTGAGATCAGGGTGTGAAGGGAAACCTGTCTCCTCACCTCTACCACCAGCCAGAACAGGGAGGAACACCAGGGCCGCATTCCCCAGGGATTCAAAGCATTACTAAAAGACCTGGGAGAAAGGTGGCAGGTCTAGGCCTCCTCACCCCAACTAGGCGGCTGGGAGGGTGGGTATCATTTCAGCTTCTTCTCCCTCTTTCCCTGTCACCTCCTCTTACTGAACCTAGAACCTAGAACCTCCTTCCAGACTCCCAGTGGCTTTGATCACTGCCCATAGGATAACTCTGGACCAGAGGCAAAGTGGGCGTTTCTTTCCCACAGTTGTGAGGTGGAAGTCTGTGCTCAGAATACCAGCCTGGTTGAGTTTTGGTGAGGACCTGCCTCCAGGTTACAAGCTGCTGACTTCTTGTTGCATCCTCACCTGGGAGAAGTTGGGTAAGGGAGCCCTCTGGGGTCCCTTTGAGGGCTCCACTCTCATGATCAAATAAATCATCTTCCAAAGGCCTCAACTCTTTTTTGTTTGTTTTTGTTTTTCAAAGTAGGGTCTCACTGTAGTCCAGGCTGACCTAGAATTCACAATTTAGTCTCAGGCTGGCCTCGAACTCACAATGATCTTCTTACCTTGGCCTCCCAAGTGCTGCACTTAAAGGTGTGCACCTCCAATGCCCAGCTATGTTGAACACTTTTAATACATGCCCAGCCTAGGCCCCAATTCTTCTTGCTATCATATTAGGAGTTAAGCGGTTCCACATGAACCGGGGACTACGAACATACTGGCCACAGTACTGGACCTTCTTTGAGAGCCTCAGGCAGGTCAGACATCCACAGGAACTTAGCACAGTGAATCCTCAGCAAAACAGTGAAGTGGGATTTTAAACTCACTTTCAAGTCAAGAAAGTAAAGTTCCTCCATGGAGCCACATTGTGGTGGGTTGGCAGACTGTATTCAAACAATGGTTCTGAAGATAAGTAATCCAAAGGAATGTCTTCAATGCAGAGAATGTCAGGGCTCAGCTCTGCTTGTGGGCAGAGCTCTCAGGGCAGCAGCCTTTTTGGGATAACTAGGCATCACCCAAAGGCAGCCACCCATGGGCTGGCTAACACAGAGCTCCATTCAGCAGGAGATTAAGTCAGGGAAAGCCAGCTCCTATCAAGGACAAAGGGAAGGCAAGCCTGGCACCTGTAGAAAATGTGCCTCTTGCATGCACCTCTGTCCAACACATACAACATGGAAGACATGGTGCCCTGGTGGCAGGGCTGGCCAGGGCAATGAGCCAGAACAGGAAGCCCAGGGTTCTCACTCAGTTCAGTCCCTCACACTCCACTGTGCCCCACACCTGCACCTGCACCTCCCCCTGCTGGATCTCAGCACCCTCGTGGAGATGGACGGGTGGCCTAGGAAGGCTTCTTCCACTTTCAACGACGTATTCTCATAGGACTCAGGTGTCAGCCTATTGGACAAAGGAGGCAGGACCGGAGAGAGGAAGAAAGATGCAGTAGCCAAAAAGAGGGAGAGAGAAAAGCTTTGGATGATGGATCCCAGACTAGGTGTTTCAGAAGGACAAGGTGGGTGCCAGGGAGATAGCTCGGTTGGACAATTGCTTGTCATGCAAGCATGAGGACCTGATTACCAGCACCCACACAGAAGTTGGGTGCAGTCGCACAAGCCCATGATCACAGCTGTAGTAAAGGGGGAAGGATACTAGCCATTAAAAAAAACTTTTTATTGATAGCTTCCATAATTATAGACCATAAACCATTATGATTCCCTCCCCACCCTCCCCCATATCTCTTCCCCCTCTCAATAAGTCTCTCTTTTGTTTCAGTATCATCTTCCCCTCCCATTATTTGTAGGTATTATCAGGCCCTGTGAAGTCATGAATATCAAGGCCATTTTGAGTAGGGAAGTTTGCATTGTAAGCAGCTCTAGCCTTCCTTTGGCTCTTACAGTCCTTCGGTCACCCTGAGCCTCGGGAAGTGTGATAGAGATGAGTGGAGTGTGATGAACACTCCACTGTCATTTCTTCTCAGCACTATGGTGTCTTTTGCATTATCCCGGACACTAGCCATTTTTAGCTCTCAAGATTTTACCCATAGGGCTTGATGGTGACCTTCACTGAGCACCAGAAAGCAGGGAGAAGACAGCCAAGCACAAATGGGATTTGTCCAAGAGCCAGAGCGAGCTGTCAGGACTGTTGACCATAGGCTCTGCTTGATGGGCTCCAGGAAGCCCTTCTAGTGGACCCCACAAGTGGAGGAAGGACACAAGGTCCCAGTCTAAGAAGAGAGTGAGAGAGCACACCCACTGAGGACAGGGGCATCGTTATTCCCTTCACGGATGCCACACTAAGTCAGAGTCAGGTGATGGAG
The DNA here is from genome assembly GCA_004024765.1 of Zapus hudsonius. Classification (NCBI taxonomy): domain Eukaryota; kingdom Metazoa; phylum Chordata; class Mammalia; order Rodentia; family Dipodidae; genus Zapus; species Zapus hudsonius. The sequence goes on from PVHP010019069.1 coordinate 9,278, forward strand.
TTAGATTCAGACTCCAGGACTTTTGGATTTTGTTTGAAAATTTCCCACTGTCTTCCTTCCTGCAGAATATGTGCCCCCTGAGTCAGTTTCAGTTGGGAGGGGAGGTAAAGTGCGTACAATTAGATTAAAGACTGGAAAGATGGATGGGGGGGTAGACAGTAAGCACTTTCCAGTTGGAACAAAATGGCAAACATTTCCAAACAGATTCTTTTGTGGTTACCTGTAGAGATTTTTGAGCGATAAGGGTCTAGAATAAGCGAGATCTTGCCTGAGTTCCTGGGTTCCACCATTTAATTCCTATGTGATGTAGAACAAGTTATTTCATCTCTTGGGGCATGTAATCGTCACTTTCTCATCACTGTGACCAGAAACAATTTAAGGAAGGAAGGCTTTATTTCTTCTTGTAGTCCATCATGGCAGGAAAGGTATGAGGCTTGAGGCAGCTGGTCACAGTCAGTTTACAGTGAGGAAGTAGAAAGAGATGAGGGCTGGTGCTCAGCTCACTTTCCGTTTTTATTCCATCCAAGACTTCAGCCCATGGAAAGGTGCCATCCATAGCTAAGGCGGGTCTTCCCACCCCGACTGACCTCCTCAAGATAATCTCTCACAGGCATGACCCTGGGTTCATTTTCTAGATGCTTCCTGGTCCTATCAGGGTGACAGTCAATATAAACCATCGCAGAGCCTTATTTCACTCACCAATACTATGTGAAGAATCATACCCATACAAAGATGGATGACTGGCACTTGTGGGACATTCAAGAAAAGGCAGTAAAAAGAGAGCGAGGTGGTACATGCCTGTAGTCCAGCACTTAGGAGGCTGAGGCAGGAGAATAAAGAGTCTGAACAGTCTAGCTTCCATAGTGAGACCCTATCTCAGAAATAAATAAAATAAAAAGTAACAAAAACCCAACCACCGGCTGGAGAGATGGCTAAGTGGTTAAAGGCACTTGATTTCCAAGCTGATGGCCAGGGTTTGATTCTCAAGTATCTTAACATATCTTAACATCTTAACATATCTCAAGTATGTTAAAGCCAGACACACAAAGCTGGAGTTTGTTTGCAGTGGTGGAAGGCCCTGGCATTCACATTCTCTCATAAATAAATAAACAAACCCAACCATCATTCGGTTATTGCTCTGGGGACTCTCCCCTTTCCTGGCCTTTTCCTCAAAAATGAATTCAGGGCTGAAAGATGGCTTAGCAGTTAAAGGTGTTTGCTTGAAAAGCCTGATGGCCCAAGTTTGATTCCCCAGTACCCACATAAAGCCAGATAGATGCACAAAGTGGCACGTACATCTGGAGTTCGTTTGTAGTGGCAGGAGGTCCTGGCACGCCCGTACTTACTCTTTCTCTCTTTTTTTGTGCCTCTCTCCAGTAAATAAACAACAAACTCCTCTCTCCTCAGTCTCTGTCACATTGTCTCCACCTTAGAACCCCCATCCAAGCTGCTGCTCCCTGCACATCCTCTCCTTCCCAGGGTTCAAGTTTACCTTTGATCAAATAGTTCACTGGGTTATCTGAACAAATGGCCAGGAACAGAACCGCACAGTTGCTTCCATGGGTCAGTTTGCGTGGGATTGGCTGAGCAGTCAAAGCAGGGCCTGGTGGATCTGTGGGCTGTTGGGAATTACCTAACACTCCCATGAGTGCCTGGATTTTGTAAATTCACTTCTGGATATGTATCCAAGCCTTCTACCCAAACCACAATGTCTGAGCCTTTGCAAATTTGCCAGCTATTAAATGGAATTCACTACCATTCAAGAATGCCTTCCACTAATTAGAGAGAGGCAGATGGTGGTTATATGAGAGGTTAGAGTAGGAGACTAAGACGAGTTTACTGATTTCCTGACAGGGGTCTTAACTGGTTTTTGGCCTTCACCTCTCTGGCAGACTGTTGAAGACTATGGACCCTTTCTCAGTATGTTTTAAAATGCCTGAAAGAAAATGCACAGTTGGACTATAACACACACACACACACACACACACACACACACACACACACACCAGTAACACTGAACTATAATTATTAAAATTTGAAAAACCAAGTGTATAACATAGCAAAATACAGTTCACTTGATTAGCACACTAAATAACAAGTTATAGAGGCTGGTATAATGACTACTGTAATTTCAAAGCCACACTTGGCATGAACAATATTTCAACATATCTATAGCAATTCAAATGTAATATGAAAATATGTATTATCTTTATTGGAAACAGTGTCACAAGTTCTGCAAATAAACTGTGGTATGTTTCCTACATTGATGATTGAAAACAAGAGGCCAAATAAAGATGTTCTTATTTTCCCCCACTCATGTTCACGGATTCTGAGACCCTTGGAATTGTTAACCTCAAGCTCTCCCTGTCCAGCTCTCACAACTGGACATTTGTATGGAGCACCACTCCACGTTCCAGCTTGCTCTATCTCCTTCTTACAGCATCTTCACCCACACCCATCCTGTCCCCCAAAGCCCAGATCTACAAATACCACCTTTCTCTGCCTGCCCCCTGCCAGGATCTGACCTGCAGAGAAAGCTTCCCCTCCCAAGGCGAGAGCCCAGCCTCTGGGATCCTCTCTAAAAGGTTAGCATGGTCAGTGCCTTGCTGAGCCAATGCGGACCCCTCTCATGGCATCACCTGTCTTAGGATGTCTGGCCTCCTTGCAAACCTGGACTTAGATATCAGCATGCTTTGGAGAGCTTCTCTCTTCCTTCCTTAGAGCCAGCTTTCAGGAGTCTCTGCTTTCAGTGCCAGGAGAGGCCCACATCAGTGTCACCTGCGCTTGGCAGATGAGGACCAGAAGCTCGGTGACCTTGAGTCATCTGCCCAGGCTCACAAGGGCTGATAAGTGGTGAAGCCATTTGCCCTTCCCTCCTCTCCATCTCCCCCTTTCATTGAGAGGCAGATGGATGATACCTTTATTTTTATTTATCTAAAATCACACAAACTATACATGAAAATAGTCTGTTAAAAAATTCAGACATTACTGCCGGGCATGATGGTGCATGCCTTTAATCCCAGTACTTGGGAGGCAGAGGTAGGAGGATCACTGGGTTTGAGGCCAGCCTGGGACTACAGAGTGAGTTCCAGGTTAGCCTGGGCTAGAGTGAGACCCTACTTCATAACAAACAAACAAAGTTCAGACCTTACTAATAATAAAATGCCCTCCCTCCGTACAAACTAAACATAACTGGTGAATGTAGACCTGCCCAACTACATAGAGAATCAGCTGCCACCCAGGGACACTGTGTCATCGCTACGTTTTCCAAGGTGGAAGGGAATCAGGGCAAGGATGATGATGAGCACAGTGCAGGGAGACCCTTGAGAGCCCCCAGGTGGCACCCTCCAGGAAACCTAAATCTCAGTGGCTTTCACACAGTCTCAGCGGCAGGGACTTCAGGCTGTGCAAGGGAAGCAGCACACAACACTACTCTTTTATCTTTGCGTGGAGCAAATTCTCCTTTTGCCAGATTCCTCTGCCCCCCTTGACTCTTGACGTCAGAGCCCCAAACCAGAAATGCATACCAAAGGAAACTCAGCAGACACAAAGGGTCCTTCCACACAAAGGGGAAAGCCACACCCACATGCATACATATATTTATGTATACATTCCTTTAGCCAACAAATTTTTCTTAACTTTTACTCTAGGGGGAAAATGGGGAGTGGGCTGGGAATTAGAATTTGTGTTTCCTTCTCCCACAATGCCTGTGTCCCCAGCAAGCTATATTTGGGTCAGAACCAGGCATGACAGTGAGGTGCCCCTTGGGAAAACTAGACTCTTTCCTTGAAGGAAAGCGTGTCTCTCCCGAACCCCTAGCCTATAGCTGTCTGAACATCGTATTAACCACCTACTTGAAATTTTGGGATAGTATTTATTTTATCCTGGAAGAGGCAACAGGCCTATTTTTACAAAGCGGCCTGCTTTTCTTTCCTTTTGCCCTACTTTGAAATACTATCTCTAGAGACAGGACTCCACTCACAGAAAAGCCTATGAGAAGAAGTCCTTTAGTCCAACCTCCATCTGAGAGGCACAGAGAGGTTAAGCTTTGGCTTAAAATCACACAGCTGTGAGCGACAAGTGGCTCTGATTCCCAGGCCATTGAGGTTCCACCCCCACATTCTCCCACAAGCGTACCTCCTAAGCTCCAGAGAGCTCCATCCAATGCCAGTGATGGGGTTTATTTATTCCATGACCCTGGGCATAGCAGCCAACCTCCTTCTGTGCATTGTAATCATCCCAAAGATGATCCTGAGGCCTGTGTGTGCCAGGGCTGGACACACTTGTGCACTATTTTTATTCAACCCCTGTTTCACACACAGAACCAAGTGGTAATTGTGTCTGCCTGACCACCTGGAGGTAGGAGAGAAAGGACCATTACCAAATCTATTCACAGGGAAAGAAACCTTAGCCCCCTTCAGATGACATAACATGTATGAGATCAGTTTAGTCTGGGGGAAGAGAGGGAAAGACCTGTTTTTCTGTTTTCTTGTAGTGCTGAGGATGAACCACTGAGCCACCCTCCCCACTCTCAGCCCTGACGTCAGAGTCTTACAACGGATATGCTTTTCAATGTGTCTTAAACGTCTATCTCCCACCTCGCTAGGTATGAAAGAGAAAAGTTGCCTCTTCTCTTCCCTCCCCACTACAGGGCAGAACCAGTGTACATTGACACAAACTCCGGGCCTTTTTTATGAACCAAAACCAGCACAGTGCCTGGCAGAAAGCAGAGGCTTCGTGTGGTTTTGGTTAAAGAATTACTGAATGAGTTGAAGGTGCTGATCCACACGTGGGAATGGGAAAACCTGAAGCATGAGTCATGCTGCAAAAATTAAGAGCAGTAGGCAAGATTCCAGTGACAGCAAGCGAGCCCATCCTCTCCTCAGCCTGCTGTGGGGGGAAGAAACCTTTCCCCAAACCAGTGGCTGGGCCCTGATCTACATGCCTGGTCCACCAGACCCAATCCAGGGCTCAGAATTACATGTGACTCTGCCCCAGCTAAAACAGATGTAATAACACTGTGGGCCAGAGGAGGCACACAGGCCAGGGAGATGGCCCATATATCTTTTTAATTGTCAACTCTGCCCATAATACGATTTTTCTCTCTGTCACACCTTAGGCTGCTGCTGAACTGGAACAAAACCAAGATATCCATCTTGCAGCTCTGTGAGCAGCAGTGGTCTTCACCAAGCACCAAGGAGGAATCAAGGCTGCTTGGCTCAGGGAAGCTGAGAATTCCAGAGAGGCTGAGGCCTGGGAGACAAGGGCTTGGAATCCTGCTCTTCACCAGCTGTGGGTGCCTGAGCAGTCGATGTATCTTAATGAATTTTGTTTTCTGGAAAATGACAGTCCAGTGTTCTGGTAATGGGATCTGTGGAGTCTGGGCAGTGAGCCTGGGATACAATATTAATATATTTTAAGATCCATGTCTTTATAAAAAAAGAGTCCATAATTTTCATCAGATTCTCGAAGATATGTCCATTCAAAAGTTAAGGAAAGGACTGGAGAGTTTTCTCAGCGGTTAAGGCACTTGCCTGCAGAGCCTATGGACCTGTTTCAATTCCCCAGTACCCACGTAAAGCAAGATGCAGAGGGTGGCGAATGCATATGGAGTTCATTTGCAGCATCTAGAGGCCCTGGTGCATTCATTCTCCCTCCCTAGTGCGCTCTCTCTCTCTCTCTCTCTCTCTCTCTGCTTGAAAATAAATTTTTTAAAAAATATTTTATTTATTCATTTTCAAGCAGAGATGAGAGATGAGAGAGAGAGAGAGAGAGAGAGAGAGAGAGAGAGAGAGAGAGAGAGAGAGAGAGAACACCAGGGCCACCACCTTGTGGGTCTGGCTTATGTGGGTACTGGGGAATTGAACCTGGGGCCTTAGGCACTGGAGGCAAGTGCCTTAACCGCTGAGCCATCTCTCCAGCCCGAAAATAAAATTTTTTAAAAGTTAAGGAATGCTGGACTAGATGGTTTCCATTTCCAAAGTTTGTATTAAGAATTTTCTATGTGTCTCTGCTCTGTGCCAAGCACTTGAGGCATAATCCTGCTTCTGGGGTACTCAGGGAATGACAGAAATGTGACCCTAAGGGAAACAGAAAAGGCAACATTTGACTCATCTGGTTGGGAAAGACCTTACTGGAGAGAGTGGGAAAGCTTAGTGTTGAAGATGAAGACTGTGCGCATGTTTACTGGGTGAAGAGTGCTTCAGGCAGAACAGCAAGTTCAAAGTCAGCAGGTGGTCTAGGAGCTGAAAGTCCACCTGGGAGTGTCACACAGTGAGGTGCTCACTGCAGGAGGCCAGAGAGTGGTAGAAGGCAATGATGAAGTCAGAAAGGGGCACAGGGGCCAGGGTAGACAGTGCCATGTGTGCCACACTGAGGAATTACACATGGTAGATGATGCATTCTTTCTAGAAGCACAGGGTTGGGGTGAGCATCGCTCCCAGCAGGGATCTTCCTGGATATTGAGCCTAGGCCAGCCTGTGAGTTGAATGGAGAGATCCAGGTGCAGGTGCAGGTGCAAACTGCTTACTCCCCCCCATCACCTGCACTTCACCTAGCCAGAATGCCCCCCCCCCAGGCTGAGAAAGCAAGTCTTGGCGATGGGCTTCAGAGGTTGGGAACATGTCCATCTGAGTCCCTGATCCCACGTGGCAAAGACTCAGTTCCTCCACTTGACTGTTGCTCTTTGGGCACCCTTTTAAACTAGTTAAAACTAGTTAAAAGGCCACCCTTTTAAACTAGTTAAGTCCTTCAGTCTTCAGACTGAGTGACACACAGGACCTCTCACCAGTTTTCAGGACACCTAACAAACATTACGTGATCAAAGAACTCAACACTGTGCAGAATTCTATACTTATTGAGTGACCTCCCCTGCATTTTGGTCACTGGTCTGCAAAACCCTGTGAGGCTAAAGTTCTGTTTACCTTCGCATCTGAAGCCTGGCATCTTGCCTAGTTCTGAGGTGTTTTTTTTTGGGGGGGGGGTTTCGAGGTAGGCTGACCTGGAACTCACTGTGTAGTCTCAGGATGGCCTTGAACTCATGGTGATTCTCCTACCTCTGCCTCCCGAGTACTGGGATTAAAGACGTGCGCCACCAAGCCCTGCTTAGTTCTGAGTTTTTGTTGACTGAGTGGAGGGCTGGTGTGGACCCAGAGCCATCTCCACGCAATTCACTGTCTCAGGGACACATGGTGGCCAGTGAGGCTGGACTTGAAAGGCAATGTCAGATCGCACAGTTCTTGCTTCCAAGGCAGGGCTTTCTTGTGTGATGTCTTGGGAGGCTGAGGAAGACTGAGTTACTCAGAGATTCCACTTAACTAGAAAGGCTTTCTCCCCAGGCCTCAACCCCTTCACTGGCTTCAAGTGACCCTCCCTGGCCCTCTTTGGCCCATAGGACTTTGAGCAGGCCACAGGGGTCATGCTCAAAGAGGGGCAATTGCTTCCCTCTCCTGGAAAGGTCTGTCCCTGCAGGGCTGCACGGTGCTCTGCGCTCTGCCAGCATTCGCAGTTCTGGCAAACGCCCGGGCAAGAGTGGGCTCCAACCAGGTGTAGGAACCACGGCTCGACTTTTCAGTTCCTATAGCAATTGGCCAGCCTGCATGGACAAAGTATTGGGGTCAAGGCTTTGACCTTAAGGGAGATGGGAGAGGAAGGGGAGCTAGCCCAGAGGCGTTCTGGCTTGGCTAAGTGTCCCGCTGGTGCTCAGCACACCCAGCCCCAGCGTCGTCCCCCCCCCTCCCCGTGTCTCTCCCCCAAGGTCGCAGCACCACCGAGAGCTGAGAACTTCAGCGACCGGCCCAGAGGTGCAGGGCTGGGTGCCAGTGGCTGCGTGCAAGGGTGATTGCCAGGGTGGGTGCCCTCGGTCCAGGATCGCAGCGACACGTCCCCCCCCACGTTAAAGCCAGGAGGGTGCGCACCTCCGGAGCCAGCCGCAAGGACGCCGCGGTCCTCCCCACCGCGTCCTCCCTGCCCAGACCTGGACACCGGGGCGAACCCCGTGCCCCTTCCCGCACGATCGCGGACCTCGGGCGCCCGCTCGGCCAGGCTGCCGCAGCCTCTGCGGGGACGCGGCGCTGGCCCGGGGGCGAGGAGGGGGACGGAGGCCAGAGGACGGGCCGGGGTCGCGAAGGACGCACTGCCCGGGGCTGCGGGCGCAAAGCCCCCCTTACCTTGGAAGCGGCGGGCGATGCCTGGGGCCCGCGCCGGGGCGCACGCACCCTGGGGTCCCTGCGCGCACCCCCGGGCGCCTCGGGCGCACACCCTCGGGCACACCCACCGACCGCGCCGGTGCGGGGCTGAGCGCGGAGTCGCCGCCGGCCGGCCGATGGCACCCCGAGTCCCAGTCCCCGCCTTCCTGACGCGGCGCCGGCTCCCGAGGGTGGGAAGGGACTGGATTGCGAAACCGAGGGGAGGAGGGTCTTAGTCTGGGAAAACTCCAAAGCCGTGGGCAGAGTTGACGAGGGAAACTTTTCTTCGAAAAGAAACTGCAGCACTCTGAACCCTATTCAAGTACTTCCACGTACATCTCCCCCCCCCCCCCATGTCTAGACATCTCTGTCCTCATATTACCTGGAGAGACAGCATCAGAGGAATAACTGGCCCAGACAGGACTTGAACTTGGGCCTGACAACTGGCTTCAGAGCGCAGCGATGTCCTGGGCACCAGGGAAAGTGACAGAATTTGCACCTCTCTCCAGGCGTTTTTTTTTTTTTTTTCAGTTTCTTTCCAAGGCTTTGTGGTAGAGTCCTAATCCTTCGTCTTTGCTCCATTCTCTCATCTCCCACGGAGGCTTTTCGTCTCTTTAAAAATATTTGCGTTTCAATCACTAACCTTCAGTGACCAGCTCGCTAAGCGCCACCTTGAGCACAGACTCCAGGAGAAAGGGGTGGCTTTTGTGCCCTTCACAGATGGGCCCAATGGGCATAGGAGGAAAGACAGCTGGACCCCCAGCACTGACCCACTGTGCGCATCTTTTGAGTCCCAGTGACTCGGGGTAAAGTTTAGCCAACTGTTTTATTTTTGACATTGTGACCCAGATGGGAGAGAACTTGCAAGAGACATTCTCGAGACATTTGCTTTCAGCTTGACAGAAACTTAGTTACTAGAATGAGCTCATTTCCCTGAGGGCTGTACCAGAGCGGGGAAGAATTAATGGGAATGGAGGCTTGGCCTCAGTGTGGGGACCCAAAAAAGCAGTGGCCAGCTGGAGACTAGCTTCAGACTTTTGTCCAAGTGATGGATGCACTGACATTACTGAGCTGTGGTTGACTTTGTCATCCAGCGAAGAGTTAATGCAACTAGAGCCTCACATTTTTTTTTCAGGAGAAGCCATAAATCCAGATATTTAAGTCGTCTCCCAATTTGTCAGCAACTCATTTTAAAAGTACTAAACACTTTATATCTAAAACCACAATGTTCAAGCTAAAGAAAAATAGGGTTTTGGACCTAATACAGCCTACAAACCTGGGAATTAAACACATGCATTTGGGGTGCTCCATAGGGTTTTATTTGAACTTCCCAATATCCAGGTGGGATAGGCCAAGGTGGACCACGACTTCCATTTAAGAAGGGGTGGAAACCGGGTTCAAGTGGGTCCAAGACTAGCCCAAGCTAAATGGTAGAGATGGAACTGAAACCCAGGCATTCCAAGCGCTGATCTTGGAATCTTTCCTCTGCACCCTTGATTCTGTGAAGCATTTCTAGGCATTGTGGGCCTAATTAGGCATGGTGGGGGGGGGGCAGGGCAAAGGCACAGCACCTTTTCTGGGCAATGGAGCAGCATGCCAGACTGCTGTCCTAGAAAGCAAAGCAGTTCACCCTGATGACTCAGACTCGAGTGTCTCCTCCGAGGCTGAGCTGAGTCAGAGAAGATCAGTTTGAACTGGAGCAGCTGGGGCTCCTGAGGTCCAGATAGGGCATCAAGAAAGAAGAGAAAACTCTTACTGAGCAAACACATCCACCTGCATCCCCCACCTGCACCCACCCACCCAAAGCTAGAAGGCACGGGTCCAGCTAGACATGACAGGAAGGCAATGGAAGGATGTGGCCTCTCTCAGGCCACAGAGCTTCTAGGATCTCTAGTTTGGGTCTTTCCACTTCAGAACCATCCTGGGCCTCTCAGACAGTGAGCGTTCAGGATAGTTCAGGATGACTGGGCACAGCACCCACGCTGCAGTCAGGACTGAGCAGAAGGCAGAATGAAAACTCCCTGCCCCACCCATGTTGGTGTTTGGAGTGGGGTGTAGGATTAGCATGCGTGGGTGTCTCAGGCATTGTGGGAGCCTTTCGCATCCATCTGTCTCATGGGACAGGGTCACTGGTCGAGGAAGGGAGGGGGGTGGGTTTCAAACTCCGGCCTTCGTGACTGAAGGCTGGGAAGATGTGTTACCCGGAGCTTTAAGAAAGGACTGCAGGGCTGTAAGTAGTGCGGACCTTGCACATTCCGGAGGAATGGGCCTCAGTGTTGGCAAATATTCCAGAACCAGCTCTTACAGGGAAATTTGCAATTCTCCCCTATCTTTCTGTAAGCTGTGTGCATAGCTTTACACACTGACATAGTGAATAATCGATCACTGGTCCTAGAGGAAGTGGAGCTAGGTTCCTGTGAGCTTCTGCTCACATTTTCATCAATCCATCAATTATCCATCCTTATCCCCAGGAGATGCGTTCCAAGACCCCCTCATGGATGCTAGTGCAGAATATATTTTTTTCTATGTATTCATATCTATGGTAAAATTTAATTTATAAATTGGGCACAGTAAGAGCTCAACGGCATTAGTAGTAGAATCGTTTTTTAAAATATTTTATTTATTCATTTTCAAGCAGAGAGATGAGAGAGAGAGAGAGAGAGAGAGAGAGAGAGAGAGAGAGAGAGAGAGAGAGAGAGAGAGAGAGAGAGAGAGAGAGAGAGAGGAAATCCATACACAGATGCCACCTTGTGCATCTGGCCTATGTGGGTCCTGGGGAATTGAACCTGGGTCCTTAGGCACTGGAGATAAATGCCTTTACCGCTGAGCCATCTCTCCAGCCCCTTGGGAGCTATTTTAAACAACAAAAAGCACAAAAGTAGGAAACGCAAGCTGTGAGGAGCACACCTCCAGTGTGAGAGCTGAGGCAAGAAGCAGACTGGTTTAACTCAGCCCGGAGCACGCACGCTCCCAACAACTCACAATTCTCGCCCCTGCCTCCTCCATGTCCACAAGTGACCGAAATTTAGACTAGTAAATTTTCACAAGTCCCTACTTGCAAATAAAATCTCTGCAAATAATGAGGTTGGACTCTGTGTATCAGTTTATTATAGATTTTACTGCCATAAAATATATAATGTATAATTTATAAACTAGTCAAATATATACAATACAATTTATATAGTCACTTGGGTCTCCTTGAAAGTTTCTGTCACTCTTTGGCCAATTTTTTAAAAAATTGTTCTTTATTAGAATACAAAAAATTGGGTCTCATTATGGCGTTTTCAAACAGATTGATTTTGTTTCTCTTCCCTCCTTTCCCACTTCTCCCTCTTTCTGGGTGAACTCCCCTTGCTTTTGTGCAAGTTTCCTGTTTGCATCACATTTTCTTCCCCTCTCATGGTCTTCTATCTCTAATCCTAGCCCATCCTCACACCCCCCTTTTATTAACATGCGTACAAATAGTCAAAGTTAGGATTCACATGTGAGAGAGACCATGTGATTTTTGTCTTTCTAGGCTTCAGTTACCTACCTCAGCATAATTTTTTTCCAGTTCCGTTCATTGTCCTGCAAATTTTTCATTTTTTTACAGCTGAATAAAATCCCATTGTATACATGTGCCACGTTTTTATTACTCAAGCATCAACTGATGGGCACCTAGGTTGGTTCTATTTCCTAGCTATTGTGAATAGAGCTATAGTGAACATGGATGTACACGTATTTATGTGAGGAGGCAGAGTCCTTTGGGTATATGCCTAGGAATGATATAGCTGGGTCATATGGTTGTTCAACTGTTAGCTTTTTGAGAAACCTCTACACTAATTTCCATAGTGGCTGGACTAGTCTACACTCCCTCAACAGTGAATAATAGTGTTTTTCTTTTCCCACAACCTGACCAGCACTTATTGTCATTAATTAGATTCCGACTGGGGTGAGGTGAAATCTTCAAAGTGGATTTAATTTGCATTTCTTTAGTAGATAAGGATGTTGAAAAATTTTTAAAATTAAATTGTGTGTGTGTATGCGTGTGTTCTTGTGTGTGAGTATGGGCGTATGCCTGTGTGTGTATGGGCATGCCAAGTTCTCTTGCCACTGCAAAGGAAAGCCAGAGGCGTCTGTCACTTTTTGCATCATTTGCTCTATGCGGGTGCTGAGTTATGTTGAACATTATAAAAAAATATCTGTTGGCCATTTGTGCTTCTTCTTTTGAGAGCTGTCTGTCTATTCATTTCATTAACCCATTTCTTGATTGACAGTTTTGTCCTTCATATATTCTAGATATCAATCCCCTGTCAGAAGACCAGCTGGGAAGCATCTGCCATTCTGTAGGCTTTCTGTTTGCTATGCTGACCTTTTCCTTTACTGTGAAGAAACAATTTAATTTCATGTAGTCCTGCCATTGATTCCTGGCACGATTTCCTGGTCAATTGAGTCCTTTTCACAGTTTTATGTATAGCTATAACTTCCATCACATTGTCTATGTTTCCCTCTAGTATTTTTTAAGCATTTCTAGCTCTACATATAGGTAATTGATCCATTTTGAATTGATTAATTTTATTTTTGCAGGGTGAAAGATGTGGGTCTAATTTCATTCTTCTTCAGGTGAATATTCAGTTCTGCCAGCTCCATCTTTTTTTCCAGTGTACGGTTTTTTTTTTTTTAATTACTTATTTGCAAGCAGACAGAGATAGAGAAGAGAGAGAGAGAGAGAGAGAGAGAGAGAGAGAGAGAGAGAGAAAGAGAGAGAGAGAGAAAGAGAGAGAGAGAGAGAATATGGGCTGGGCACACCAGAGCTTCTAGCTGCTGCAAATGAACTCTAGATTCATGCACCACTTTGTGCATCTGGCTTTATGTGGGTGCTGGAGAATCAAACCCAGTAATCATATCTCTAGTCCTCCAGAGTACATGTTTTTGACTCCTTTGATGAACATTAGGTTTACTTGACTATGTGGGTTTATTTCTAGAAGGGTTCCTACTCTAGTCCATTGTTCTATGTGTCTGTTTGTGTGCCAGTACCAGGATTTTGTCTCTATGGCTCTATAGTATAATTTTAGGTCAGGAATTTGGCTATGCATGGTCTTTTGTGCTTCCATATTAATTGTTGGAATATCTTTACTAGTTCTCAGAAAAATGTCATTGGAACTTTGATGAAAATTGCATTGAATCTCTAGATTGTTTTTTGTTAATACAGTCATTTTCACAATATTAATTTTACCAAGGAAGCAGAGAGAATGGAAAGTCTCTCAACATCTGTGTTTTTTTTAATTGCTTTTTTCAGTGTCTGAAAGTTTTCTTTTCAGATGTCTTTCACATCCCTGGTGAGGCTTATTTCTAGGTACTTTACTTTGTTGGAAGCTGTTGTGAATGGGATTGTTTTCCTAATTTCTTTCTCGGTAAGTTTATTGTTGGAATGTATGAATGATACTCATTTTTGTGTGTTGATGCTGCATCCTGAAACTTTTCTGAAAGAGTTTACTAAACCTCAGGGTTTTCTGGTAGAGTCTATAACCACTTAAGAATTATGTCATCTGCAAATAAGAATAGTTTCATTTTGTTCTTTCTAATTTCTATGCATTTTATGTCCTTCTCCAGTCTTATAGTTCTAGCTAAGGCTTCCATAAATATATTAAATAAGAGTTGAAAGCTGGGAATGGTGGCACATGCCTTTAATCCAGCACTCAGGAGAAAGGTGGAAGGATCTCCGTGAGTTCAAGGCCATCGTAGGACAATGGAGTGAGTTCCAGGTCAGCCTGGGCTAGAGTGAGACCCTACCTCAAAAAGACAAAAACAAACATAAACAGGAGGGGATGGTGGGCACCCTTGTCTTATTCCAGATTTTAAAGTAAATGTTTTCAGTTTTTCCCTATTCAGAAAAATGTTGATTATAGGTTTGTCATACATAGCCTTTATTACTTTGAAGAATATTCCATCCATTCCTAATTTTTCTAGAACTTTCATTATAAAGGCATGTTGAACTTTGTCAAATGTCTTCTATGCATCTATAAAGATGATCATATGATTTATGCCATTAAGTTTATTTATATGGTGAGTTATATTTATCAAATTGCATATGCAACCTTGAATTCTTGGTATGAAACTCACTTGGTCATGATGTATAATCTTCTTAATTCTTCTTGAATTCTGTTGAGAAGGTCTGCATGTATGCCCATCAGAGAAATTAGCCTGTAGTTTTCTTTTTTTGTTGTTTTGGTATCAAGATGATATTTGCTTCATAGAGTGAGTTTGATAGTATTCCTTCCCTTCCTGTTTTGTGGAGCAATTTGAGAAGTGTTGGTATTAGATCTTCCATAAAAGCTTGATAAATCTGGCAGCATGTCTATCTGATCCTATGATTTTTCTTGGTGCGCTAAACTTTTAATTAATACTTTAATCTCATTACCAACTATGGGTTTGTTTAAATTATTTATATCTTCTAGCTTTAGTTTTATTAGGTCATATGCATTTAGAAATTTACCTTTTTCACCTAAGTTTTCAAATTTCTTGGACTGTAAACTCTCATAGTACTCTCTAATAATCTGGATTTCACTGGGGTCTGTTGTAATAACTCCTTTTTCATCTCTAATTTTATTTGGGTCTTCTCTTTCTTTTGGTTAGTTTGGCTAGGGGTTTGTACATCTTTTTAACTTTTTCAAAGAACCAACTCTTTGGTTGATTTTCTGTACTGTTCTTTTTAGTCTATATTATTAATTTCTGCCATGAGGTCTTAAATATTTCTTGGATTTTACTGTCTTTTGGATTGGCATCTTGTTGTTTTTAACACCATAAATTACAACATTTGATTATTTGAACTCTCTTGGAATTTTTAATGTGTGCACTTATGATTACAAATTTTCCTCTTAGTACTGCCTTGGTTGTATCCCAGAGAATCTGGTAGGCTGTGTTATCATTTTCATTAATTTCCTTCCTGATTTCTTCAATGACTCCCTTGTTCACTCAAAAATATTTTCAGGGGCTGGGAAGGTGGCTCAGCAGTTAAAGGCACTTGCCTGTGATTGGGTTTAATTCCCATGCCACTCACAGAAAGTGACACAAGCATCTGATGTTTGTGACAAGAGGTCTACAACACATACACACACAAATAAATAAATAAATAAATAAATAAATAAATAAATAAAATACTAAGTGTATTGTTCAGTCTCCAAATATTTCTGAAATTGCTGAAGTTTCTTCCTGTTGATTTCTAGTTTTACTCCACTGCGGTCTGATAGAACACAAGAAGTTATCTCAATATTTTTGTATCTGTTAAGGCTTGCTTTGTGACCTATGATATAGTCAATTTTGGAAAAGCTTTCATGTACCACCAAGAAGAGTATGTGTTCTCTATCTGTTGGATAGAATATTCTGTAGATATCTGTTAAATCTAGCTGGTCTGAGGTATAACTTACCTTTCAAATATGATTTTTAGTTGGGAGGTCCTGTCTAAATATGCTAATGGAGTATTAAAACTTCCCACTATTATTATATCTGGATTTATGTGACTTTTTATGCCTTTTATGGTTTATTTTATAAAGTTGGGAGCCCCAATATTTGGTGCATGAATGTTTATAATAGTTATATCTTCTTGATGAATTGTGTCCATTTAGTAATATGCACTGTTCCTCTTTGTCTCTTTTGATTATGTTTGGCTTGAAGTCTACTTTATCAGATATAAGCAAAGCCATACCTACTTATTTTCTGTTTCTGTTTATTGATAGGTTGCTTTCCATCCTTTTACATTCAATTTGTATCTTACTAGTTAAGAGTTTCTTCAAAACAGCAGATAGTTGGATTTTGTTTCCTAATCCAGCAAATTAATCTGCATCTTGTTTTGTTTTGTTTAAGGTAGGGTCTCCCTCTAGCCCAGGCTGACATGGAATTCACTATGTAGTCCCAGGATGGCCTTGAACTCACAGTGATCCTCCTACCTTTGCCTCCCGAGTGCTGGGATAAAAGGCATGCACCACCATGTCTGGTTCAATCTACAGCTTTTTATTGATAAATTGAGGTTACTTTTATGATTGAGAGCATTTTTCCTATGATTTTCTTGGGTGACATTCTGGTTGGATGAGTTGTTATTTTTCTTTCTCCTGTTAGTTATAGAGATCTGCTGGCTACTGTAATAACATGTTTGATTCATTTCCAAGGTGTCTTTTTTCCTCTGTTCCTTTCTTCATGAGTATTCTTATACATGTTATATGGATATGACTTCTTTTCTTTTTCTTCACTACATAGTATTAAGAATTTTGTGTATTGATGGTTTGGTTGACATAAATTACCTTACTTTGAAATATCCTTATTTCTCCATCAACTTTTAAAGATAATTTTGCTGGTCATAGCACTCATGGTTGGGCCTGAAGTACACTATTCCATGCTGTTTTGGCTTTTAGGGTTGCTAAAAAAAGATCTGAAGTGATTTTGATTTTTTTTTTTTTTTGCCTTTGTGTGTGAGTTGGTATTTTTTTCCTTCACAGCTTTTAGCATTGTTTTTTTTACTTGGTAACTTTGGCAACTTGACTATGATATACAATGGAGAGGTTCTTTTCCAGTTATGTGTATTTGAGATTGTAAATGCCTGGGATGGTTAGGTTGTGTTGTCAACTTGATCTTTTTAATTATCTTGGGTGTGTCTCTGAGGATGTTTACAGGAAGGCAGCCTCTCAGCAAGGGGCAGGATGTAAAGAAGCTCAAAGAAGCTGGAAGTAAACATCCTTTCCTGTGTGGGCAGTGCAGGAAGAAAATTCCAGAGACTCAGGAAGCCATTAAGTCTGGGATAGGGTCGCAAGACCCCACCCTAGGCTATATAAAGGGGAAGAAATTCTCTCCTTGCCCTCCTGTCTATTTGCTGTTCTGTGTGTATGGTGTTGGTGATGAGTTTTTCTCTCTGCTCGGATCTGTGAAAGAGGGCCAGCCTCTTTCGCTGTTACGGAACTTCCCCTCAATCTGTAGTAGTTCAATAAATACTTTCCTTCCCCAAATTGTGCCTGGTTTGAAGATTCATCCCAGCAGCATGTGGCTGACTATGACAATGCCTCTTGTGTTTGAATATTGAATTCTCTCTCTAGGTTTGGGAAGTTGTCTGCTGTGATTTCATTGAATAACCCTTCAATTTCTCTACATGTTTTCTCAGCTTCTTCCTCTATATCATTAGTTCTAAGGTTTGGGCTCTTGAATGTATCTCAGACATCTTGGAAATAGTGTTCATGTTCCTTGATTTATTTTTCTTTCCATGTGTCTGTGTGAATTATCTCAACTTTGTCCTTCATGTCTGAAATTTGACATTCTGTATGGTCTTGTTTGTTGGTAATGCTCTCTTGTGATTTTAAAAAAACTTTTTATTGTATGTTGTGATTTTTATTTAGTGATTGTTTCTTTAATTTCTGATTGGGTTTTTTTTTTTGGTGTTTTGATTTTCTTTCTGGATTTCTTTTGGACTTTCACTTCCAATTTCCTTACAGTTTCATTTACTTTGGACACTGTCTTGTCAAGATCTTGAATAGTTTTCTTTAGTCTATTCATCTGGGTGTTTGAACCTTTTATGTAATCATAGATTTTTTTGAGGGGGCAGTAGTGATAGAAATTAGAAGCAAAGTAGCCTTCTTTTGAGGTAGTTCATTAGGGACCCAAAAGAACATAAATATTAACCTGCCTCACCAAGACTAGAAGGCAATTCCAGCCTAGATTAAAACCTGACTTATCAAGATGGTGACTAGGGGCAGCTTCCAGGTTTATCCTCTGACATTTCCCTTATTTTGGTGGTCATGGCTTCTGTTAGGAGGCTGGGGATGGGTTGATTCCTCATATTCTTTGTATTTCTTTGAATCTGAACCAGATTTAACTTCCCCCTCTTCTCAGTACTAGGTGGTGGTTTGTTTTGTCCTCTGTGGGACTTCTTACAGGCCACTTTAGTAATAGTTGTGGTACTCAGCACTTATTTATCAATCAATATGGTTATACTTAGCTGTAGAAGAGAGAGAGAGAGAGAGAGAGAGAGAGAGAGAGAGAGAGAGAGAGACCCTAGGTGGAGCTTGCTGGCACTGGATGACCTTGGGCTAGCTGGAGTTCTCTTGTCTGGGCCAGTTGGGTGGGCTGGGTGCCAGGGCTGTCCTTCTGCTGATAGCGTTGGCTGGAGTTCCTTGTTGTGGGCTAGGTGCTGGGGGCTGCCTTCCTCATGTCTGTACTCATAGGTCCTGTGTCCACCTCACTGGGGTCCCAAAGGTCTGTATAGACCAGGATGTATAAACTAGGCTGGCCACATCTTCTGGTTCTCAAAGCTCTGTGTAGATGGGAATGTGCAGGCTGGCCTGGTGCTTCTGCCAGCCCTGGGGATGTGTGGGGACCAAGGTGCCACAGGTCTGGCTCCCTGTTTCTGTCTTTGCACAACTCTTACATCTCAGCTTTTATCTCCAACGTGCAATTAATAAATAAATATAGTTCTGACATGATTTCCGATTGATATTTTTGTTTACATTATATAATATGAAGCTAAAACAACAAAGATAAATGCTGGGAACATCCCTTGCCCAGAGGCAGGGATGTCTTCTTTGTGAATCAGAAAGTCGTTTTCATACGCTGAAAGAATATTTCTGAATTTTGGGGCCAGTTACATTGTAGCAGCTATAACCATGACGCATGTCTAAGTTAAATCTATGTTATTAAACTTTTTCCTTTACAATCTTATGTATTGAACATTGTTCAGGATTTGTGCCAACCTAAGTTTTCATTTCTTTAGGATAAGTGTGGGTGAGGGAGAAAGCCGAGTCATGTGATCATACTTCTACTTCCCAGATCAACTGTATTATCTTTTTTAAAGAACTTTAATATATGGACATATTGCAATTTGTTCATATTCCCATTGGGTTATACTCATGTCCTCTCTCCCTGTCCCCATTTCACTGAGGACTCTCATCAGTAGAATTGTTGGTAATCATTGTGGGGTCATGAATGCCCCAGCCAGTCTCTGTGGGAGGGATAATGCCTCAGAATGCTCCTTCCCACCCTGTGGCTCCTACATTCTTTCTCAATGTTCTCCAAGCCTTAGAGAGTGTGTTATACGTCTCCTTTTAGTGTAGAGTTCTCAGAAGCCTTTGATTTTCTACTTTGATGAGTTTTGAGTCTCCTCAGTGTCTACCACCATCCATCTGCCTGGAGGAGGTTCTCGGCTAGCAGCGAGAACAACTCTCATATTTAAGCTGCCACCTCCTCTGTAATGTTTTCTGAGTCCTGGCAGATATCTTCTAAATGTCTATGTTTATCCTCTTTGATCCATGCTGCTATCACTGTTGGTTAGAGAATCTACTTTAAACAGATGGCAATGAATACTGGGGAGACTCAAGATGCATCAGTATGACAAGAAAGCCACTGCCTGCTCCAGGAGAGTCATCTCCACCACGCTTACCAGCGGTACGTCTTCCATCTCCACTAGCGGTTCATCCTCATCAGCCCCCACACCCTTAGCATCAATGCATTTTTGTTTGTTTTGTTTTGAAGTAGTATCTTGTTCTAGCCCAGGCTGACCTGGAATTCACTATGTAGTCTCAGGGTGGCCTTGAACTCATGGAAATTCTCCTACCTCTGCCTCCCAAGTGCTGTGATTAAAAGCATACACCATCCTGCCTGGCTTACCTCAATGTATTTTAAAAAATATTTTATTTATTTATTTGCAAGCAGAGAAAGAGAGATAGAGAAAAGAGAAACAGACACAGAGAATAGGTGCGTCAGGGCCTCTAGCTACTGCAAACAAATTTCAGCTCCATGCACCACACCACTTTGTACATCTGCCTTTACGTGGCTACTAGGAAATGAAAAGCGGGTCATCAGGCTCTGCCGGCAAGTGCCTTAACCACTTAGCCGTCTCTTCAGCCCTAATGTGCTTTTTGAAACTTTACCCATCAGTGGAGTGGTATCTCCCATTTGATTTGTAGTTTCCTGTGGCTCATGATCTTAAACATATGTGCTCTTTACCATCAGTATAATATGTGTTTGTTTGTTTATTTGTTGGTTGTTTTGAGTCTTGTGTATCCCCAGCTGGCTTTGAATTCTCTATAAGCAAAAGATGACCTAGAACTTCTTATCCTCTTGGCTCCATCTTCGAATGCTGGGGTTACAGTTGTGTGACACCATGCTGCCGATGCTATGCTAGGGTTCAAATCTATGGCTTCATGCATGCGAGGCAACTCTCTACCAACTGAGTTACAGCCTCAGCCCTATGTTTATTTCTACTGCTATATCTTATATAATTGGAAACTTGTACAATTCAGTTTTTATTGGTGGCTCTGTATAAGTACTGGCTCATAAATTTCTGAAAATGTAATCATTAGCTATTGAGCCAGAAGAGGCTCGATTGAATCCAGCAGCACAGTTCCATTCCCCGTGTGGCTGAGGCCTCCTCTCCTCTGGACAACGCCCAGCCAACAGGAGGAAAGAGGTGGGATCAGTTAGGCCATTTCCTCCCCAGGAGACACCTTTCAAGGGTGGTCTTTTCCATGAAGCTCCCTTTGGGCTGGTAGACTGTGCTGCATGAGAAGCTGCCTGCCTATCTGTGGCCTGCATCCCCCAGGCCCTCTGCACCTGAACCCAGAGGCATTCTGCTTGGTTTTCCCTGGCTCACCATGTCCTCTGGACAAGTCTAGTGCCTCAGCTCCTAATCATACCTGCATGATGCCCTTGTGAGAGCGGTACCCTCTGCTGCCAGGGCCCAGGCACTGGGACCATTGCAAGGCTGCTCCTGGACTTTGGGTCACATGCTGGAAGTGCAGAAAGGTTAACATTCCGAGGACTTGTCACCCTCTACCATTTCATGGCTGATACTGAGCGGCCACCTTGCCACACAGGGATGGCCAGCGTGACCGTCTGCTCCTGTGTACTCTTCTCCTTCCTCACTCCACGTACCTCAAGTCTGGCTCTCCTAGGATTCTTTCCCCAGAAGTGTTTGCAATAGGCTTTTACCTCAGGCTCATTTTCTAGGGTATCTGGGCGAAAACATGCAGTGTCTCAGCTGTTTATTTCTAGAGGCTTAACTGTTCTGGGCCTGTCATACCCAAAGTTACCTACCCTTCCAGATTTACATCTCATGATCTCCAGCCAGTCCTCAAACAGGTCCTGTAATTAAAAATATTATTATTTGCAAGGAGAGAGAGACAGAGAGACAGAGACAGAGAGAGACAGGGAGAGAGAGAGAAAATGGGCATTCCAGGGCCTCCTGCCACTACAAAGGAACTCCAAATGCATGCACCACTTTGCACATCTGGCTTTACCTGGGCACTGGGGAATCAAACCCAGGCTGTCAGGCTTTGCAAGCAAGTGGCTTTAACCACTGAGCAATCTCCCCAGCCCCTAATTTTTAGCTTTTGATGAATCCAGCCTGCTCCTTTCGCCTGGGCTTTTCCTCCTTTGCCTCCCAACATGTGAGTGCAGGGGTATGCACCCTGTGGGCACATCCCACCTCCCCGTGTCCAGATGACTCTGCTGCCCAACAGCTGCTGTCCAGTGGCACTTCCTCCAGGAATGCCAATGAGGCTTCTCCTTCCATGAGACCCATGGAGTTTGGAAGCTCACATTAGATACTGATCTCACTTAACCTCGTCCTACAATGCAGCTTCAGTGATCGTCAAAATACATGACTCTCCAGCTTGGTGACCTTCAAATGCATCTTATTCCCAGATTCCTTTAAGAAGGCTCAGTTGGGCTGGGGAGATGAGTCAGCACTTAAAGGCACTTGCTTGCAAAGCTGATGGCCAGGGTAGGATTCACTAGCAGGTAAGGCCAGATGCACAAAGTGGCACAGACATCTGGAGTTTGTTTGCAGCAGCAAGAGGCATGCACATACTCTCTCAGAAATAAATACATACATAACTAAATAGTTTTAAAAGAGGGCTCAGCTCACTAGCCCCTTTCTGTCTCTCCAGTCTTTTCTTGTATCTTCTGCATTGTCAGTCCCTCAGACTCGGTTCCTCTAACACACTAGGTCCCTCTTACTTCTTTCTTTAGAAAACCAGAACCCATCCTGTGGGTCTCAGCTTAAACATTACTTTCGCAGGGATTCTCCCTGTTGCACCCTAACCTGGGACTAAGATCCACACCTACAGCACCTCTGCTTTTCTTTCATAGCACTCAGAACAACTGCAATCTTGTCCATTTCTCTCAAAGGACTGTAATGAAGTAAGGGGAGGATGTCTGTCTCACCTGATATGCTGAGGCACACAGAAGCGGAGATCCCAGCTCTCAGCATTTGTGAATGAATAGATGATTGGGTTTCCATTACCTAGAGACCCGATGAGGAGTAAGGAGATCACAAACAGGTAATATATCAAGGGCTTCAAGTTTTCTTTTGTTTGCCTGTGAGGCGCCATTATTACAGTATTGATGCTTCCTACTGCATATTGAATTATAAATTCAAAACCATTATTATTAAATTCAAAAGGAGTGCTGGAGAGATGGCTCAGCAGTTAAGGGCAAAGCCTAACAACCCTGGTTTGATTCCCCAGTACCCACATAAAGTCAGATGCACAAAGTGGCACATTCATCTGGAGTGAGTTTGCAGTGGCTGGAGGCTGTGGTGTGCCCATTCTCTCTCAGTCTCTCTGTCTGTCTTTCCCTGCTTGCAAATAAATAAATAAACAATAAAATAAAAATCCAAAAGGAATATAGGTAGTTATATTCCTTGGTCTCATACACAAAAGTCATTGTACTATGTTATGCACAAAAATCGTTTCGTGCATGGTGTTGGCTGGGTTGAGTCATCTACAGGCCATTGGCTCAAATGTTCAAGGTGGCTGTGTCACCACCATGGGTGGTCAGTTCATTTTAGTTCAGCAGGGGCTCCCGACTCAGGGACCTCTCCCTGTGGCTTGGGCTTCTCAGAGCCTGGAATCCCAAGAGCAAATGTCCAAGAACAAGTCTAAGAAGGAACAAGGAAACCCTGTCCTTTCTCTCAAAGGCTAGGGGCAGAACCACACAGC
>PVHP010019070.1:0-32453 GCA_004024765.1 Zapus hudsonius
AAATAAATTTAATTTTGGTGACATAAAAAAGTGTTCATGTAATGTTACAGTACACGAATATATACTGTAATATTTAAGTCAGGGTGAAAGGTTGTTTAAATTTTCTGTTCTGCCTTCAGCACATATTTTATTGATTCAACTGATATGACCAGCACATTCGTTCTGAGAAGCAAAATTGTTTTCACGTCCAGTTATTCCTTCCACTCATGAACATGGTAATTCTAAATGACCTTCACTGCCTCTAAATTTGTGCTCACAGAAAAGGTTACAATATGTGCTGGTGAAACTGGAGTGATGGCCAGCTGGGCCATCTGGGAAGAGTGTCATGGAGGAGGCGGCCAACTGATGTCCTTCTGGAGATGCTGGGCTGCATCCTCACATCACCATCAACCCCACTGAGGACACTGCTGGGACAGGCCACTGAGGTAAAGCCATACAACAGAAAGAATGAGAGTCAACACTCCAAAGCCCATGTGAACAGATATACACACATATCCATTAAAGGAGGTGCTAAACTTCTAATTAGAAATAAAAATGGATTGGATAAAACATTACTCTAAATTGCAGACATGGACACATGTTGAACATTATACTAAATTCCACATATGAATATATTTGTGGACATATATTTCTCACATACAACACCTCATTTTTTTTTTGACTGTGATGGCTTCTGAGTGTCATTGCCGTCTGTACTTTTATTTTAGTCCATAGACTATGTCATTTATAAATTTTTTTTAATATATATTTATTGTCCATAATGAGTTACATTATTTAGTGGGCATACCTTGCCACAAGGACTAATACAGACAGCCCACAGAGGAGGATATACAACTGATCAGGGATGGGGAGGGGGGGAATTGGGGAATTCGGGATAACAACACCTCATTTTTAAATACCTTATTTAAAACTGCAAGTTTAGTCTATTAATATTCACGATGCTACACTGGGTCAATGTAACAAAGCTAAAAAATAATCCTCTATGTACATCAATGAGCAGAAGAAATCTGTATTTGAACATTCAGGTATCTGTGGTGATTAAATTTAAAATGTCCTCCAAAGCCTGATGTGGTTTGAATACTTGGTCTCTAGCTGGTGGCATTTTGGGATCTGGATGAGGCATGCCGGTGGGGTGGACCTTGGGGTGGATCAGTTTAGCTCCCTCTTGCTGCTACTGCCCAGCTGATGTGACCAGATGTGATGCCCAGCCTCTGCTCTACCATGCCATGATGTAACTTTCCTGCAAAGTTGGAAGCTGAAATAATCCCAGTCCACCCATAAACTGCTTCTGGTCAGTCATTTTGTTCCAGTAACAAGAAGGGAATTTCACCATTATTCTGAGAAAGGGAGGGAGAAGAAAAACCTGTCATCATCACTGATTACTGGCCTTTATCTCAGTCAGGAGGTTCCTTCACTGAAATGCTGAGGTTACAAACAGCTCGGAAGCCACCTCACAACCAGGGGACACCAGCTGTCCATGCCTGGCTGAGTGCGGGTGTCAGGTTCACGCTCGCTAATGACACACTTAATATTTAATACTGGGACTTGGACTCTGTTACTCGACAAGGCTCATAGCCAGAAAGAACTCAGCAGGCAGCAAGGAGGATGAGGACTTCTGAAGCTTTCTGCCTCTCTCTCTCCTCTCTAAAAGTGACAACCACCCAAAAATAACACTGATGTTCCGCCTTCAAACCTTAACTGCCTTTGCATTTCTATTTTGGCTTGGCCACAACGGGAAGGAGATTTGGGGTTCTTTCATCTTATGCCAGGCCTGGGAGTTCACAGCACAAATCCCAGAAGCCTGTCCTTGTCAGCTTGTCCCCTCCCACCCTCCTTTCATTCACAGGGAGCCTCCACATAGAGACCATGACAACCAGGCCACTGTTTCCGAATGGATGGTGTCAGCGAGCATGAGTCAACTGGGAACTTTCATCTGCCGTGGGGTCCACTGAGAAGAGTGATGTTTGGAGGAACATGGAGAATGAAATTTCCTCTAAGTCTTTTGACAGTGGCAAAGCAATGGATCAGGTCAGGAAGGCCTATCCACGTCTTCGTGGCTTGTTTAATGTCCCTTCCATGGCAGCAGGATGGCCGGTCCCTTTGATAAATGGAGTTAGAACACAGCTTAACATCTGCATCTGTTCTTGGCAGGTTGATCTTGGAGCAGCAGGCAGCTGGATGGAGTCAGGTTCACGTAGCTGAGCGAAGAGTTAATTTCCATCTTTGCCATTGTAGACACTCTTCATGGACCACCAGGCCAGTGCTGGGAGCATGGATCTTAGGGAAGGATCCTTTTGATCGTCACAGTTAAACTCTGACTTGCTGGGACAACACACTTGACCACAAGCTCCTGATGGCAGGAAAGGTTCTATGTGAGCTTATTGTTCAAGCAGAAATTTCATCCTGGAGAGGAAAACATGGCAGAGGCGGAAGGATGGTTCACATCATCATGTATGAGCAGCAGGAATGAAGTGGTCTGAGACAGCTCAGCTCTGAACACCCAGTGAGGCTGGAATGAATCCTGAGTGTCTGTCCCAGTGACACACCTCGTCCAGCAAGGCTCCACAACCCTCCCAAACTGCCACCAGCTAGGGAGCAAGTGGTCTAAACACATGAGCCTATGGGGATCATTTCATCCAAACCAACACACAGAGAGATCCCAGGGCTCACGCTATGCTGATGTGAATTGTGTTATTCATGGAGGATGTGGCTACTCCACATTCCCTGCTGCTGGAAGATGCTTGCCTGCATTTCCCCCATACATTGCCTACAAAGTTCTCATTGTGTTTGTTTCCAAGTTCTTGACAATTTGACACTCGTATCTGGTACCTTTTACTACCTCTGCCCCTGCAAAAGCAAAACAAAATAAAACATAGTATATGCAGTTTGCTTAAAATTATGTACACTGTTTGATTTCCTTTTACAAGGTCCTTTGGGACATCCCTAAATATGGAGCTCGTAGGAAATAACAGTTGTAAGGTCCTGGCAAGACACTGCAGACTAGGTCCATGGGACCATGGACAGCTCTGAAGTGTGTGACAAATGACCATGGGTTTATGAGCACTCCCCGTGCACACTTGGGGCTCTATTTATGCAAAATTAGCCAGAGTGTGGTGGTTCCCAAGTCTCATCAGAGAAATTCAGTGACACACCTATTCCAATGGTGTTCTTCCATCTAGGAGTGATTTGGGTTTTTGTTTGTAAACCTCCTGAGGCTTATAAAAAAAAAGACACAGGCACCTTCTTGTGTCATTAAGGGGAATAAAATAACACAGCGACAGGGGGTCATTATAGTTTAAAGTAGAATTTCTTGGTGTTTAAAAAATACTTGAATATGCAGATTCTTTAAAATTTTGAAATTAGGTCTTTCTTTCCACATATGGCCTAGCAAAAGGACCTCTGACTGTCTAGGGATCGGTAAGGTCTCCCCAGCCCCTCACCACAGCCTAATGGCTATAGTGAGGAGCTGGATTTCTCTTCCACATGAGCCTTTCCTTCTCATGATCTTTCCTTTTCCTGCTTGTTTAGCTGAACAGCATAGATTTTGTTAAAACCTCTCCCACGTGTTCTCCCCACACTGTTCCCTGGATGTGGTGGTTGGGCTGCTTCCCCATCTCTTTTCCAAATCCTCTGAACTGACTCTAATCTACAATAAACCTGTGTGATAAAAATATGCTCTCTGCATCGCCCCCCTCAGGAACATCAAACTAAGGTCAGTGGAACCAGGCTGACTCCTAGGATATCCATAATCCCCTACCCCATGGATTGATCCAGACTGCCCACAGAGGAGGATATCCAGCTGATTGGGGATAGGGAAGAGGGGCATTGGGGAACTGGGGATAACAACTCATTATTTGTTCATTAAATGTATCTCATTATGGATAATAAAAAAAAAAAGAAGCCAGGTGTGGTGGCACACGCCTTTAATCCCAGCACTCGGGAGGCAGAGGTAGGAGGACCGCCGTGAGTTCAAGGCCACCCTGAGTCTACATAGTGAATTCCAGGTCAGCCTGGGCTAGATAGAGCAAGACTTTATCTTGAAAAACCAAAAAAATAATTAAAAATAAATAACATTGAGCTTGCAGCTTCAGCCCTTAGCAGGCAGATCCCTGCTGGAGGGTGTGTGAGTGGGGCGGGTCCTGGAGTCCTGCTCTGCTAGGTGTGTTCAGAGCAGCCTGACTCTGGTGGTTCTGATTGCTGGCTATAGTGGTGTCTTGAAGGGGAGCCAGCTTCTTCGGCCATTGGTGGTATTCCCCTGGATTCTATAAGCCTGAAATAAACCCCTTCTTTCCATAAAAAATTTGAAATTAATTATATTCAAGGACACTCAATTCAGCAATATTTTATTACAAATCCAACTTAAGGAATATGTTAGAATTTTTTTCTTTTATTCTTTTTTGCAAATAAGACAAGGTAAATATACCTAAAATGTTCTTTTCTTATCTTGACCTTGTTTGATTATTAATTTAACTATGATTTTTTTGTGTTCATAATCTTGAATGATGAGAGAATATAAATCTGTGAAGAGCGATGTTAGTCAGGAAACCTTATCTGAGGCAGATAAACTCCCTGTTCTCAGGTGTCTGCTCTTCAAATCACAAGAACAATGACCAAGGATATAGAGCTGTTGGGAATTAAAAATTCATCTGCAAATCTGAACTTAGATCAAGGTTTGAGTTAACATTCAAACTTCTGGAACTGCATTTTTCTTGGTTCACTCCTAATCTGAGCAAAATTGACATTTTAAACAGCTGTAATTTTATTTCCTTTTAACACTTTCAGTACCTCTTCCAATGATACTGTTTTCCTGTTCCCTATAACTTTTATAATCGCTTGTCATTTGGGAAAAAATGCAAAAAGGCTTAAAGGTCAATGGCAATGCAAGTGGACCCATAGGCAATCTTATTTTGAATATAATTTATATGTAATATATTATGATACAACTTCTAGTAATTATACTTTTCAAAGAAATTTTCAAAGAAGGAAAAAAGCCGAGTGATATTCAGCAATTGAAAGATTCATGCTATGGATATCACTGTTTATTTTTCTCTTTACCTGCAGATAAGATAAAATCATGGGCAAGAGTCATTGAATTTAGGATTTA
This sequence comes from Zapus hudsonius, assembly GCA_004024765.1. Classification (NCBI taxonomy): domain Eukaryota; kingdom Metazoa; phylum Chordata; class Mammalia; order Rodentia; family Dipodidae; genus Zapus; species Zapus hudsonius. Next base: position 5,105 of record PVHP010019070.1, read on the forward strand.
TTAAATATTTTGCAATTTAAATATGAGCCTCTATTTCAAAGCTGTTCCTCCACCCTAAGTATGATTCGTTTGGATTGAGCATAAATCTAAATGCAAAAAAGATGAACATTTCCAGCAGAGAACATAATAAATTATATTAAGGATGTGAGGGCAGAATACCATTTCTTAAGAATATCTAATAAGCATAACAGTAAATGAACAGATGCTGAGTTGAATTTACATACGCTTTCGAGCCACTGAAAGAACAAAGAATTGGAAGAAGTCATGAACAATATGGAACCTTCAGAATAACGACTAAAAATATGAAAACAAACATGTTTTGAACCATGAAAAATGGTTTTAATGAATTAAATTATCGACAATCATATCAGAATAGGCTCAACATCATAATCAGTTATAGATTCATATCACTAGACCCAAACCAGGGTTCTCGTAGCTCCAGGCCCACTAAAGCCCTATGCTGGTCAGGCGTTGAGGAAATTATCATGCTCATTATTACTGGTGTGAAAGTTGGTCTGACTGTGTTGGAAACAGAAATAATTATAACTAATTGTCAGGGGCGAAAGCCTTTGGGGGCCCACTGAGGCAAATCCTGGCTTAATCTCAGGACGGCACCTGACAGCTTGCCAAGAGGGGCTTGGTTTAATAGGTTTCAGGAGGAAGTCCTGATTGGCTATTTGCACATCATGCTCACAGGTTCTTATCATAGACCAATAGCTCCCTGATTGGCAAGGAGCTCTATATATTCTGTTTTCATTTATGGAAGGGAGGTATGAGGTCTGAGATCTGAGAGAGCAATAAAGAGAGAACGTGCATTCTTCCACCCATAAGCAGTGTGTGTGCGTGATTGTGTGTGCGTGTGTGTTTTATCATTGCCCCCGCTGGTGGTGGGCAGTGACAACTAATGACATTCCTTTGCATACCTGTACTTACATTCAAAAGAAGCGGTTATTTATGGCCACTACCTAATTATGCCAGAATGCTAATAGCAGCATCATTTGTTAAAATTTAGAAATCAATGCCAAGTCCACACAGAAAGATATGTGTCCTGTGCTTCACTGATCACTATAGCATCGAGGTTACAATCAAATGCAAGACTTATCAATGAATCCACTGCCTGGAGGACATCCATGAACACTTAATAAAAAGGCTTCGCAGTGGGCGTAGGGTGGGACTTCCTACAGGAATTTCAAGAAAAGACAACACTAACTAATGGAGTGAAGATTTTAATTACTAGGAAAAGGCACTGACACTGTATCTGTACTTCGATTCAGGTGGAGATTTCAAGGTGCACATAACTGAGGTTGAAGATGCCTCTCGCCCATGAACACACCATTTCTCCAGCACCTGCAATGGATGCTTCCTGACTCCTTTCTACTAACAGGTAAGGAAGGACTTCAATGACTCCTGTCCCTGCCTGGTAGGCAGACCTCAACTTGTAAATGCAGACACTTGTCCCAAGGATGAATTCCTTTGGTTGACAGAAGAAATATCATGACAGAGTCTTTGTTTACTAGTTCTGAGAGTTAGAAAAACAGAAGCATCTGCTGTGGAAGATAAAAAGAACTTTTGTTTTAAATTTATAACGTCTCCTATTATGAGCATTTTCCTGCTTTAAGGAAGTGAACGCAACATCACACATTGATCTTCTTTGTATATGTTAGCAGTTTAAAGTGATTTTCTTCTTGCCTTCTCATGATTTAATTAAACTTAAGCACCTAAAGCCTCAAAGTGTTCTTACACATGATTAAGGAAGAAAGGCACTTTTACATTTGCATATATTTAACAGTGACTTTTTATATTTTATGAGGTTTCTTGGGTGTAGGAAGTAAAGTATAGCACATCGCTGTCTATCTTTAATTGAAGTTAGATTAAGACAGGGGTGGGCGATGATTTAAGTTTACCTGCACTGAGATGACTCGTCAAACTGGACCACTTCTGTCTTTCTCCAGATCCAACATGAATTCATCATGCCCATAACCAATTTTGAATATTGCAAAATAATCTCTCAACTTGGTATTTCAATTAACTTGAAACAACATTTGCAAGCTCTGCTGAGCCCTGGATTAAATGTCTCAACACATCAAGTTTCAAATTAATAGAGTTGCAAAAACCTCCAAAGGACAGAAATGATTGAGTAGTGAGGAGCCAAGAAGAGCGTGGGATTCTGTCAGCCACAGGCTCAGGGCTTTCTTTCTCAATGGTTCCATCAAAGATGAAGCTGCCTGGATGGTAGCATATAGTGTCCCTAATTCCTTACACTTTCAACGGATTCTAGGAGTCAGCCCGGACTTTCCAGAAGGCCTCACCTGACTGCAGGAATGTCAATTAAGGATTTTATTTAAAGTGTGATGATGGTTTAGCATTAACAAAAAATAGAGTTCTCAGAAAAAGTAAAATAAAATCTAAACTTTTAAACATTATTTAAAAGTATTTATTTATGTATTTGTAAGAAAAGAGAGGTATGGGAGAAAGAAAGAGAGAGAAAGAGAGAGAGAGAGAGAGAGAGAGAGAGAGAGAGAGAGAGAGAGAGAGAGAGAGAACCTCCTGCTACTGCAAATGAACTACAAACGCATGTGCCATTTTGTGCATCTGGCTTTACATTGGTTCTGGGGAATGGAACACAGGTCACCCAGATCTTTAGGCTCTTCAGGCAAATGCCTTAACCCCTGAGCTATCTATCTCTCCAGCTCTCGACTAACATTTAAATTAAGATAAATTCATTGCAGTAAATGTTAATAATCTATGCATTTTTCACTGTAAAGCCTTGAGAAACATATTTTAATTAATGGTTTGAATTATAATGAAAAGAACTCCTGTTTTGGGGTGCCAATGAAGCATATCAAAAGAGCTTTCAAAATAGTCTTTCAACTTTAATTAAACAATTAATATGATGTAAATACACACACATATCCATTGGAACAATCACAATTTCATCTTTTAATGAAAGGATCTCATTTGGGATGACAGTTTGGTTATGTGGGTTTATGTAAAATGGCATGTGATTACATAAGTCTAAAGAGAAATATTGACAATTTAATTCAAAAGATACATTGGTAGAGAAACACTTTTGCAATTTTATATGCACTTCTAAGAAAATAAGGGGAAAGGGATCTGCATGGTATCTGCCCCAGGAGAGCAAATTTTCAATTCAAGTTCAGGTGCTCAAAGGATTGACTTCATGTTTGGGTTTCAACTTGGTGCTCATATTAATGGACCTACACTGAGATTTCCTTTGTTTTTCAAAACTGATTTTTATTTTCAATTTTTATGATGTTGAATAAGAACATGAGCAGGTAAGAATTGCAAATTATTAAGTGAGATCATTATTTGCTTCTGTGCTTCAAAATTTCATTCCATTAAAACAGCCATCCAGAGGCTACAGAGAATTAAACACCCAATCAGCTTTCTAACATGGAGAAGAGCAGGAAGAAAGATCCTAAGAGCCACAGGATGGGTAGGATTAGATTGAGGCATGCCCTCCCTCACCCCTCCAGAGACTGAGTGAGGACTCAGGACCCCACGGTAAAGACCAATAACCCCCCCTATGGAGGCCCTGGGGGAAAGGGGGCATGTGGGGGGATGTAAGTGGTTCACCATTTAAAAAGAAACAAAGTTTAGTAAAATGAAAAGATTTTATTCCTGGAGCTGGGGAGATGGCTCAGCAATTAAGAAGCCTTTCTGTGCAAGAATGGAGTCCGAGTTCAATTTCCAAGCACCATGTAAACATGTGGTTGTGGTCCTGCATGTACATGACCCCATTCTTGAAAGGTGCAGAGACTAGAGCACTGCTGAGGAAAAGGAAGCTCTAGGATGAGTGAAAGACCCTGCCTCTGGGGACAGGTGGATGAGGTGACAGGACACCTGATGCTCTCCTATGTCCTTTGTATGCACACAGCTCATGAAACCACACACACACGACAACACAATAAAAACCTCACATACTACATATTACATGTACTCTGTACACGCAAGTCACTTGTGATGGTTACATTTTGTTGTTAACTTGACCTTTTTTAGCAATTTTGGTGGGTCTCTGAAGACATTTACAGGAAGGCAGCTCTCTCAGCAAGGGGCAGGATGTAAAGAAACTCAAAGAAGCTGGAAGTAAACATCTTTTCCTGTGTGGGCAGTGCAGGAAGGAAATTCCAGAGACACGGAAAGCCATTAAGTCCGGGATAGGGTAGCAATTCCCCACTCTAAAGCTATGTAATGGAGAAGGAATTCTCTTCAGTCCCTTGCCTATTTGCTGCTCTGTGTGTGTGTGGTATGGTGATTCTCTCTCTCTCTCTCTCTCTCTCTCTCTCTCTCTCTCTCTCTCTCTCTCTTTCTCTCTCTCTCTCTCTGCTGGACCTATGAAAGGAGGCAACCTCGTTCACTATTATAGAACTTCCCCTGCATCTGTAGCTTCAATAAGTCCTTTCCTCCCATAACTGTGCCTGGTTTAGAGGTTCATCTCAGAGGTGTGTGGCTGACTACAACACCACATAAATAAAAATTTTAAAAAGATTTCATCCATATTAGGCAAATACAGTCAGAAGTCCATGCTATGTTTTCATAGTACATTACTCCAGAAATGCCATGCAAATATAAGAACTGGAAATTCTAAAAAAAAAAAAAAAAAAAAAAAAAAAAAAAAAAAAAAAAAAAACGGGGGGGGGGGAGCCCGGATAGCTCAGCCGGGAGAGCATCAGACTTTAAAAAAAAAAGAAAAAAAAAAACTCTGACCGTCAGTCAATTCATTATGGTGGATAGAAAAGCTATTATTTTTCAATGATTATTCGCAAAAGGTTTTGTGAAATAGAAAAATATAAAAACATTTATTTTCTTCTTTTGTATCAACCAATACAACCTTTCCCCAGAAATCCATGTGAAAGAAAAGATTGAGAAACCTTATTTAGCTTATATTAAATATGGATCTTCAACTTTCTAGTTTTAATACCCATGTATTTTCCCACCACAGATTAACCCATAAGGATATGCAAATCACAGTGATGTATCACAAATTAAGATCATAGGCCAAGGTAAATGATTCCCAGCCAGTGTTAAACCAATCCAGTCTTTTCTCCTTAAGCACCTTAATTGAAATATACTTGACCTATCATTTATCACCCCCCATAGAGTCCTGGTGTACCTGGACCATTTCTCCCTATGTGATTCCTTCCCTCTTTTCCTCTCTCCCAGGCAGAACACCCTTTTGCTTTCTGTCACTGTACATTAGTTTATACTTTCTAGAATAGCCTATCAATTATACATAAAGGAGTCTATAAAATATATATGATGTGTTTTGGGCTATCTTCTTTCAGCCAGCCCAGTTGCTTTAAGAATCATTCGTTCTGTGGGATCCATTGATCATCTGTTTTTATTTCAAATAGAACAAATGTTAGGCTTTCCATTGTTATGATAGAGCAAGACACAGCTTCTAAACGAGTTAAGAAATAACCCTTGATATGTATTAAATAAGCCCAAAGGGAGGTGATTGCGTTAGCAAATGTCTGTGAGGAGAAGAGGAACTTATGCATCAGTGGTAGAAATTTAAAGTGGAAGCAACCTGCTCTTCATACAGAGTTTGCCTTCTCTATTCCATGCATCCTCCACTCCCAGCTATTCATCTAAGAAAAATGTAGGTTCATTTCCATTCAACAGTACAAGAACCACTACAATGGTTTTCACATGGACTGCACAGTAAACAGTTGCCACATGATAAGAGACAGAAGAAGATTAAAACAGTATGGAAGCTGCTTCAGCAAAATGCAGAATAAACCACTTAATTCTTAAGGGTACATTCAGTAATATAATGCAGGCCATCTAACTCGTGCTGTGTCACAACTGTCCCTGGGTAAACTAATCGCTTCTTTGGCAGGGTTTTTGCACACACAAGGTGCCTTTATATTTTGACATTCGGTATTTGTATAGTTTCATCAATTCCTAGGATGATTTTTCCATTAAGTAATATTTCTTTGTTTTTCTTTTCTTCTTTTAGAAATCTTACGTTTTCCATTAATTTTATCTGCCTCTTTTCAGTAAGTATGTATACCTTTTAAAACGTATTACTGTTGTCCTTTTGAAAATGGCCTTACAAATTTCTTATTTTTTTTAAGTTTACTTATTTTTTCAATTTTGTATTTGTATGGAATGTATTTTTATCTCACTCCCCCCAATTCCATTCTCAGTTCTCCCAGCTTCTTATTAAGAACCTTCTAGGCTTTTTGTACCTCACCATCCATAGGGGAAGAATGCATGAGCCCTCAGAGCTCTGATAGTTGTAAAGACAGCTACAGAGTGGGAAGCCAGGTTCATCTATGATGGAGTCATTTTTTGCCCATTCCTTAGTAAAGGACCTCCCGCCATGATCACTAATGAATTTCTATGTTGAAATAGTTTCCAAGTTTCTTCTAATTTGGAGTATACTTCTGAAAAGATCCTCCTTTTTTTCTTAATCATTTTTACAAGTATTTTTAGTTCCTTTACATTATTTATTCAATATTTATAGTTTGATTTATTATATTATATATATTATAATTTTATAATATATATAATATAATTATATAATATGTAATATTATATATTTATTATATACTTGTATTTTCTTTTCAATGTATCCAAGCATATGTAAAAATATTCTGTCATAGTTTTTTTAAGCAATTCTTATATATGTGCATGTGTGGGCAAATTTGTGTGCAGGTAGAGGCCGGAGGAGAATCTCTGGTGTCTCTCCTTTGTTGCTGTTTTCTGTTATTGTTGTTTTGTATTGTTTTATTTTTTTTGTTTTGTTTTGTTTCTGATAGAGGTTCTCTCATTGGCATGGAACTCATTAAGTAGGCTATGTCTCTGCTTCCCCTGAATGATGGGGATTACAAACTCGAGCCAATATCCTCAGCCCTCTCTCTCTCTCTCTCTCTCTCTCTCTCTCTCTCTCTCTCTCTCTCTCTCTCTCTCTCTCTCTCTCTCTGTGTGTGTGTTTAACTTGAGATCTGGGATTTAAACACATTTCCTAATTCTTGAAAGACAAGCGCTTTACCCACCAAACCATCTCTCCAGCTCTTGAACAATTCTTTTATGCTTGTTTGAAGCCCTGTTAATCTCATTATTTATTTATTTGGCTTAATTTTTAAGACAAGGTCTAATGTAACCCAGCTGGCTATGTAGTTGAGTATGACCTTGAACTCCAGATTTCCTGGCCCTATCTCCCAATTGTGAGGATAAGAGGCATCAACACTCTGAACTTGCTTTCATTCTTTTAAAAATATTGATTAATTAAATTATTTTCCACCATTGGTTGCTTTATTAAGGTTTTTCCAAAACCTTTCAAATACATAGTTTATGTATGTTTTCTAAAATACTTACCTATAGTTCTTTAATGAGTTTTATTAGATAATATGCATAGTAGTTTGCTTTATGAGTTTCTCTGTGTCTGCTTTGAATTTTGTTTTCTGGTCCTTATCGTGTTCAACTTTCATTTTTGATCCAGCTTCTCCTCATAGGGGATTTGTTCCTGGAAGGATGCCCTCCTCAGTGTTTTGAGGCTTCAGTCAAGGAAGGCATTTGGATCTCCTGGGCTACTTTTGAGTCAATAAACCATTCCTATTCACCTGCTGTTTTCTTATTGATTAACATTCCAAAAATATTAGAATCATTGATTTTGAGGCTTCTTCTCAGAAACCAACCCCAGGTATTTTGGAGTTTCAATGAATTATGACACATAAAATTTTTAACAAGTTTTTGTTTTACTTAGAAAGCTTTTGTACCAAGCTTACAATTGCAACCTAGCATTGGAACTTAATGCAGCTATTCATTGCTGCTAGATATATTGGGGCATACCTTTATAAAATGGTTCTTCTCATGTCCCCCACCTTCCTGGTCCAGGCAAGAGTACATCTAATTTCTGATCATGTTGATTTTGATGGAATACTCATAGCTTAACGAATTCCATTTCATCCATTTGAGGATAATATTAGCTTCCCATTCTCATAACATCAACACTGCCCAACAATCTCTCAGATGTTTCTATCATGCAAACAGAAATCTGAAATGTTTTCAAATCATGTATTTATGTGGGATCTGTCTTACAAATACATAAAGAACATTAAGATCCCAATAAGAAGAGATTAATTAGTGATGTAAAATAATCTAATGGGCTTTTCGGACATTGTACTAACAGTTATACAGTAAGTTTTTGTAACATCACTTCAAAATTACATTTCATTGCCACTTCCTACACATTGGGATGGTTAAGACCAAAAGTTATATAATAGTAAATGTTGATATAGACATGGGGCAACTGGGGTGCTTCTATCCTGCTAGTGGGAATATAAAATGTTATAGCTACTTAAGAAACCCCTTTGATACCTCCTTAAATAAGGAAAATGGAGCAAGAGAGCTCCCTCCACAGCAAGTCATATAACCTAGGAAAGGACAATGGAGACAGACACTGAGGATACCCGAAACAGTCCAAAGCAGAAACCCAGAGACTCTTGAGATCTTAACAATAAAGCAGACTTAAAACTAATTCACCAAGACTCAGGGAACATACTGGAAGAGGGGTTGGAAAGATTTTAAGAGCCATAGTGGGTGAGAGTATCCAGAGACATTGCCCTCCTCAGCTACAACAACAAAGAAACAGAAACTGGCTACCTCTTGGACAGTTCATAACCCCCCATCCCATGGACTGATTTAGCAATCCCATTGGGAGGGCCCCAGTGGGTTGGGGACAGGGAGGAATCAAATGGGGGTACCATCACATGACTTGCTCATACAATGTATCTAATTATTAATAAGTGTAACAAATAAGGAAAATAGAGTGTATGAGAGTAACACACATATATCTATATATATACATCTATATAGATAAATATGAGATAAATGAAAAGGTGTGTCCTATAACAAGGTACCTACAAATGTCCCTTTTGTGCTCTTCTCAACTGTCAATGTCTCAAAATATTCAAGTTGACTGCGTATTTCATCTCAGACACCATGGTTTTCATTTCTATGTGATTTGTGTTTCTTTTATTTGTGAAAACAATAATTGTTTAAAACCAGTTTCTTTAGTCTCCAACCCATTTGTGTCTTTCATTCTACTTTATCTCACTGATATAAAATTACCATATTCTGCTATAAAATTATGCTATAAAACTAGCAGAAAATTGCCTCTTCTGCTACAGTTAATCTCTATAATAATTCAACTTCAATAGAAGTCTTGGTCTTCGTTTGAGATTTTATTTTCCTGCTACTTTGCCAGACCATTTATTAATTTTTCCTTGTATTCCAATACTCTTATTTTACATAGAGAGTTAATTATGTTTTTGACATTTTTGTCCTTGTGGATATTCTAAAATGTATAGCTTTATTTTAGCAATTTCAATGATCATAGGTCTGTGAGAAAGTGATAGAACTGATGTATAACTACCTGAAAATTTAGAGAAACTGTCCTACATGGGCACTCTTTTTTTAATATTTTATTTATTCATTTTCAAGCAGAGAGATACAGAGAGAGAGAGAGAGAGAGAGAGAGAGAGAGAGAGAGAGAAAGATGATCTTACCATCATGTGTTGTCATTAGTTCACTTGGTGAAAGCCACTCTGGCTGAAGTGGACAGAAATCTCAGAGTGGTTTTATTTTTATGGCTAAGAATGGTGATCAATGTTTAAAAATGCCTGTTAGTCATTTGTGTTTCTTCTTTTATAGATTACCTGCTCATTTCACTGGTCCTTTTATTGATTGGCAGAGGGTTTTTTTGGGGGGGTATTTAATTTTCACAGTTCTTTACACATTCTAGATGCCAACCTCCATGGGAGGAACAGCTGGCAATGATTTTCTCTCATTCTGTTAGCTTTTTGTTTATGGATAGTTTCCTTGTCTGTGCTGACATTATGCCATCCCATTTGTTGAATCTTGGAATTATTTCCTGTGCCATTGGAGTCCAAATCCATAGTTATGTTTCTAAAGTACTCTTAATACTAAGCCTCTAAGAAATACTAACTATGCTGATCGAGTTTTAATGAATTCAACATGATTCATTTAATGCTGCCCATGTTCCAGTCTGTCCTGGTTATATGATTAAAACTGAACAAAACAGAAATATCTTCTTACTGTGAAGCTAATATAACTTTTTTTTCTAAATGAAATAATAACAGGAAACAATCAGAAGAAGCATTCATACTGATAATAAGTGACAATATTCTTTGTACTCTATTCTATCATGAATTGATTTGTGAATTTTTGAAAACAACTGTAATTAGTAGCTGTTGCTATTTCTACATCTAATAGAATGATTCCCCTAGAACTCAAAAAAGGATTTTAAATTTCCTTATTCCTATAATTAGAATACCAGCTAGAGCATAAATACCAGCTCTGGAGTGTATAAAACACAATATTTGAAAGCTTTAATTGAACATACAGTAGGAGAGCCTTAGCTTTAGCTCTACCTGTTTCATTTCTTTCTGTGGGTTCTCAAAAGCCGATCAACAAGAGACAGCTGCTAAGTTGATTACCACCTGCAAGGAATCTCACATGAAAGAAACCTTAAGCACAGAACTCAAACAATCGGCTCAGGCCCCTGCTAAGATAGACTTTTCAGCACAGAACAACAAATATACCTGGGAAGAAGAGCTGGACACAGGAACATGGTTTTGTGTTTCCAAAGCTATAATATCCAGGGAAAGGAATGAGTGAGAGGAAGCTAATGGAATAATGTATGTTTTCCAATTTTCTCTGGTGTCAATAAGAGTCTGGCATTGTCTCCCACAAGAGAACATACATCTAGGTTTTAGGCAGAGAGAGGGGAAGGTAGAAAGAGTTCTGTGTGTATTTGGTACCTCTTCAGAACAACAGAACTTTTATGTCAAAAGGTAGCATAGGAGGGGGGGTCACATAATTCCAACTTCTTTCATTTAAGATATATGACACAAAACAGAAGAAAAGACTAAAGCATTGATCAAAATGCATCAAATAAGATGTTGATCAACAGAGATAATGTAGGACTTTAGACTTGATCAATGAGAGGGAGTAACTGGTTTTTGGGTGCGTTTGATTGATGCTTAAAGACAAACAATCTGAGGATAGTGTTGCCATAAAATCTATAAATTAGTAAACTTCCAGGAACAGAACATGTGAAGGGAGAGAACGCAGGCACACAGAAGAATCACGTGAGCAGAAACATTAGGGAGGTGAAGATGCCTGGAACCAAAGCAGGAATGCAAGAGAAAGGAAATGCAAGGAAAGAGAAATGTTCCCCTAAATTCAGGAAACCATCTCAACCCACTCTCCTGCTGAGTATAGTCCAGAGGAAGAAACTCCCGGAACACATTTCTAAAGCCTTCAAAAAATGAGGCTTCTTAGCATTTTAATTTTTGCCCTTTCTCCATTTTTCAATTAGGACAACGCTTAGGTCATCCTGGAACTCGGGCAAATGCAGAAGGGAGAGTGGGAATCAATGGACAGAAAGTAGGAGAAACTCTCAGGTCCATTATTGCTTAATTTTTTATCTTTATTCAATTTGCAACCCATTTTCCTCACACGCCTTCTAAAGCAAGCGTAATAATACATAAGTGAAAACCATTTCAGCTGATTTCTCATGGGGAATTAAAGTTCCTTATAGATACAAGGACACCACCATCCATTTTAAACAGAGGTATGTAAAAGACATGCCTGAAATGAGCTTAGCATATCTAAGTGGCATCATTTGATAAGCCAAAGTAGAGTTATTAAAAAGCAATTTCAAATTTCGCCAATGTCTTTAATATTTTACCTGCTTGAATTGTGAGGCATGAGAAAGATAGGCATGAGGAAGGAGTCACCATTCTGGAGTCTTTTCTCTAGGGCCATTTGTTAAGAATTATAAAAATGAATAATTTCTTTATTTAGTTGTAAATATTTAATTAGGGGCTGGGAGATGGTTGTGTAAATAAAGTGCTTGGTGCCCACGCATGGGTCCCTGAGTTCCAATCCCCAGAAACAATGGGCCTGTACATAGTAGTGAGCATACAGAATCCCAAAGCACCTTATAGCAAGGCAGGAAGTGGAGACAGGAGAACCATCCAGAAGCTTCTGGACCAGCTAGTCTGGTGACGACAGGGGTGAAAGATAAGAGATCCTGCCTCAAACAAGTTGGAATGTGAGTCCCAACACCCAAGGTTGTCCTTTACACACACACATACAGAAGCTTGCACACCCATACACACCACACACAGAGAGATAGAGAGAAAAACAAGTTATTTAATTAAGCCTAGACTTCTGATATTATTTTTTGACATAAGAAATAAAATTTTCAAGAATACTCTTCTATAAGAATTATTGCTCTGATGTGATTCAGAGAATAAAGTCAAATGCTCTAGCTAATATCAGCAACCCATTTTTAAATCCCATACAGTTTTCTTCGTTTTACTGGTCTTTGTACAAATAACAAGAACATGGATGAATGTGAAGATAACTTTCTGACCACAATGAGTGCAAAGAAGTCTTGGCAGTCAGAACCACGGCTCTGTGCCTTCCTGTGCATTGCTGTAGCTAAGTCATGTTTGAAAAGCATGCACAATAGTTCCAAAGATGTGGGGAGGCCAAAGTCATTGTAGAAGCATGGCTTTATGTTCAGACTCACATAGAGAGTTCATGACATCCTATGTAGTTCATTATCACTGCCTGTCGCCCGCGGAGGGCAGTGATCACCCAAATACACACACATGCTGCTTGTGGGTTGATGAACGTGTGTGCTTTATTGAGGGGAAAGAGGCAGAATATATAGAGCTTCCTGGCCAATCAGAGAGCTATTTATTGCTCTATGATAAGAACCTGTGCCTAATAGCCAATCGTGATCACCTCCTGAAACTCATTAAGCCAAGCCCCTCTTGGCAGGCTGTCAGGTGCCGTCCAAGACTAAGCCAGGGTGTGCCTCCGAAGACCCCCAAAAGGAGTTTAAAGCTGGAATATAGAAGTGTTGCTTTTTCTTTCATGTCGACAATTTTAATACAAACTACCTAATGTATTTTGGTCAGAATTACCCTCAGTGACCTTCTCGCCCCTCTCTCCTGTAGCCCTTTCACTGAAGACCATCTTATTTCTAAGCCTCTCTTCTTGATGCCTTTTCCCTCCTACACTCTCTGCGACCAAGTGCCAATGGGCTGAATGCGGTTCAGGTTTTGTGCAAGGAGGGACAATACTGTGAGGCCAGGAATGTGCTGATCACTTCACATCTGGAAGACCAGAAGGAGGAGCAATGCTCAACATGTGGAGTGAGATCTGTCTCAACTACACTTTCTACCAGAGAAAATTACTTCCTTGCTGCAGAGGGCCTGACTTCATCTCAGCTGAGCTCCAAACTATGTGGGGAGCCATGAAGGGAGGCTTTGGCTTCCTGTGTCTTCTTATTCCCATGTTGGCACTGGGGGAGGAAGGTTGCAGCTGGCAGCTGGTGCTGTTTTCCTGGAAGTCAGCTGCTCCCACATCCTCTCCTTTGGGTTTTGGGGTTTTGATGTAACTTCTTTTGTCTCCAAATAATAATAGCAGCCCCAATGGTAACTGTCTTGGTGGTAATACCTCATGTATTTATCAATTTTATTTATTGATGTTCGTTTCATATTTTATTAAACAATCTTCATAATTCACTGATTCAAAGTGGGAATATTTACTTTAAGATAATTGTGTTAGCTTTTCCTGGAAAGAGAGTGTCCAGGCAATAATTTACACTAGTTTATTTGGGACTTTGACTAAGCAAGCACTCTATCACTGAGCTTTTTGCCCCAGCTCTCTCTCTCTCTCTCTCTCTCTCTCTCTCTCTCTCTCTCTCTCTCTCTCTCTCTCTCTCTCTCTCTCTCTCTCTCTCTCTCTCTCTCTCTCTCTCTCCCTCTCTCTCTCTCTCTCTCACTCTCACTCTCTCTTTCTCTCTCTCACACACACACTCTCTCTGTATATATATATATATATATATATATATATATATGTCTATTAATATACATTTAATATATCTATATATGTATATGTATATAGAGAGAGAAAGAGGAAGAGAGAGATGGACAGAGAGTGATAGGAATCTCATTGATCAGGCACACCTTGAGCATATTATATATGATTCTCTTGCCTCAGCCTCCTACGTATCTGGGATGCCAGGCAGGTCCTATTAACTATAACCCGTTTTAATGATATAGTTATGCAGGATTCTCCATATCAGTGACGTCAACTTTTTAGCTAACGTCTTGATGGCTGAATCTTGGCGATATTTAGGTCTACACTTTGTGATACCGGTGTTCCTTACTAATATTTGGGACGTTGGACCTTCCATTTTGGTATTTACAGCAACAATGAAAAGTAACTGAGGTGATTCCTAGTTCATTCTAAGTGAAAACTTCTGTAAAGAAAACAAATAGTAATTTCACCATGATCACTTTCAAAGTTATATGTTAAATGTAATGTGTACAATATAAACACCACAAATACATAAATTTCCACTCAGTGTTATTAATCATGACACATGTATGAATTAACACTTGTTAATAGTTAAAATGTGAATACCAATACTATAATTAGCATTTCTTGTGGAATTAGCTATTTTTTTTAATTAATGAGGAAAACTTTCCATCAGTGGCCTTAGGGAAATATGAGGTCTTAGCAGTCACTGAATAAGCGAATCCTATTCCCTCAGAAAGCTATTAGCCAACCTGTGTATGTATTCCCATGCGAATACTAATCATCACAGAAACCCTAAGACAGGAACACATTATCCACCATTTCTGAATATAATGGAGTTTATAAAATTCCTTTAGCATATTTAAAATCTCATTATGTGTGTCCCAGCATACGAATGCAGACTTTGGTCAAAAGTGTGAGTACACACATGTCTCATATGTGTGTCTCATAAATTATACACTTTTTCCTATGTATACAGGTCCTTTTTTCTGATAGATATTTTACAGGACTTAATTCCTATTACCGTATGTGTGAAAAAGTGGATGAGCATAGCAAATGGTATAAAATAAAAATATCTATTAGAATAACAATTAAAAGGTGGGAAATCATAAGTAATGATCAACTGATAATATTATTAATTGTTATTAGTTTTCAAAAACCTTTGTCCTCACTGAGATATTTACAAAACTATTCTCAGGGCCAGAAAGAGAGCTCAGTTAATAATGAGCTACTGCAGAGCATGAAGAGCTGTGCTTCAGTTCATCATCAGGATCCATGTAGAGTGAGCAGGACAGGAGACAGGTGCCTGCTTGGGATCTTAGCTCTGGGAAGATGGGGAAGAGCAGGAGTTTGCTGACTGAACAGCCTGGGTGGCTTCAGGAGTTCCAGGCCAGTGAGTGAACCAAAGTGACAGGTTCTGAAGAAGACATGAGAAGATGTCCTCTGGATCCGCACGCATGCCCCTTTTGTCAAAAAGAAACTGGAAAAAAAATCAGTCTAACACTAATAACTCTTAAGTGAAAGTGCATCCTCATAGATCTTGATCACTTTTATTTATTTATTTATTTATTTATTTATTTATTTATTTATTTATTTATTTATTTTTCATGGGTTGCTCCAGCCCAGGCTGACCTGGAATTCACTATGTAGTCTCAGCCTGGCCTCGAACTCACAGCCACTCTCCTACCTCTGCCTCGCGAGTGCTGGGACTTAACAGCATGCCCCACCATGCCCTTGATCACTTTTATCATATTAGGAAAACTTTGAAACCTCATATCTACTCATTAAAAAACACTGTAACATTAGATAAACTTATCATGGAATCATCAAAACACATGTAATTGACTATGCAAATAAGTGTTCCCTGAAAGCATTTAGTGCATAAGAAACTGCAGACAACACGTAAATGTTTATGGAAAGAGTTTGCAGCCTTGACTTGGTAGATTCTTCCCTTGATGGATAACTATGTGGATATGGAAAGGGCTGCTTTTGTAGTCATCTGTCACATGCAAGCAACACTATGTCACACAAGACACTTGTCCTGATGATGAGCAAACAAACAAAACAAATATCATGGGACACTGTATGTACAAATATAATGTGCAACTTTAAGAGGCAAGAGAATATCTGGAGATATGGCTCAGCTTGCCTGCAAATCCTAACAACTAGGATCAATTCCCCAGTACTCATGTAAACCCAGAAGCACAAAATGGGGCATTTATCTGGAGTTTGTTTGCAGTACCTGCCTCTCTCTCTCTCTCTCTCTCTCTCTCTCTCTCTCTCTCTCTGTCTCTTTCTGTCTCTCTCTTCTCTCATTGTAAATAAATAAAATATTTAAAAACCAAGGCTATCAAAGTCAATAAAATAATGAAGAACATATTTGTGGATCAGCATTTGATTCTCTGACCCAGGGAAGAGAGGGTAGTGTTACAAAAGAACGTAGGAGGCCTCCCTGAGAGTCAGAACTGTAACTCATAGATGCTTAAAATTGCATTTGAGAATACAGATAGATATCCCAAAAGAAAAGGGTTTGTAATATTTTAGGCACATGTATTATGTGTCAACACACATACAAAAAATATACACACATACATACCCACACCCCACACATGTGCAAAAAAGTCCCTACTCAATAGCTATGTCTATCATTACTCTTATGTGAATGGCCCCATCAGTTCACAATTAAAGTAACAATTTTAATTGAATAGCCTAAAAATGCATGCATAACAGATGGAGAATTACCTTTAGAACCATCTTATTCTGATGTTCTTCTATTAACATTCTCATCATTCTTGATCAGAGCTCAGACTCAAGGATATTTGGATGTTTATATCAATGAAATATCCTAATCTCTTTCCTAAAATTTGCATGTGCTAATGTATTCAATTTTGAGATCATATAATTTATCAGAATTATCAAACAAACCTATTAAACAGTACATAACAAACACACTTACAATCCAAAAATAAAATTTATATGTCAATGTTCAAACTAAAATTTCTGGAATATTTCAAAGTAATAAGTATAATAATAAAATTGGAAATAATACAATCTATAAGAAGTCAAGAGAGAAAGACCATTGCATGTAAATGATTTGTTTCTTGAAACTGGTGCAGATATATTAATTAGGATAAGAGGCAAGGCAAATGTCTGCTTGTCCCAAGTTCTGGAACAAAACAGAATCATAGCCGCTTAGCCCTTAGTGGTGCTGATAACGCTTCTGTGAACTTCATGTGTTTCTGTGATAACAGCCTAGCCTGTAGGGAAATGGAGAAAGATGGAGAGTCTCCTGGAGGCCAACATGTTTAATGCCAAAACTAGCTGTGTAGACAGCAAGAACATTCCATTTGTTTCTTACTCTCAAGTGACTCCTTCATTTATGACCATATTGTTTGTCCACATGTCTTCTGATTGGGCCTGCTAGTGATGAGGTCTTTTAGGCTTTCAGAAAGTTATGTCTTTCATGATTTTATAAAATATATATTTTTCTAATAGGTAGTCATTTACTTATTCAATATTCTGATGGTATTCCTTCAGGCATCTTTTTTGTTTGTTTGACTGATTTTTGTTTCTTTTTTTGCTTAGTTTTACAAGGTAGGGCATGACCTGGAATTCATTAGGTAGTCTCAGGGTAGGCTTGAAATCATAGGGATTCTGCTACCTCTGCCTCCTGAGTGCTGGGATTAAAGGTGTGCACCACCACACCCAGCTCCTTCTGGTTTTGTTAGAATCCAATTTAAACTTGGATCTTGAAATATAACTTGCATTCTTTCCCCCGTAGCTTCCTTTGTGACAAGGGTGGGGTGGTATCTTTTCAGAACTGTTAGAGGTTGTGGAAGTCTAGATAGAAAATATTGCCCATAAACTCATGCGTTTGCAATGAAGCCTTGTCTTTGGAGTGTTTGGGAGGTAGGGCCTTGCTGCAGGAGGTGTGTCCCTTGGGAATGGACCTTGGTATTTTATAGTTCACCACCCAGTGCCTGTGCTAATGAGCTCATATTTCGCTGTCTCCTCCCTGCTGATGTGACAGAGTATTATGTGACAGGGCGAGATGTCCTGCTATTTGCTCATGTCATGGCTTTCTCCTCCATGATGAAACTTTTCTCAAAAGTGAAAACATTTGAAATAAAGTCCTAGCAATGAGAAGGGAAGTAGTATTCTACCTTTCCCTAAGCCCTTTCCCCTTTCCTGCTGTGGAGGTATTTTCTCTGAACTGAGCCATTCCCTTCTGAAAGGAGGAGAGGCACAGAACACTGAGGAAACTCATGAAACTTATAAAGCCTTGTTGCCGATACATTTTGTAGGGAACCTAAAGGGTTCAGCTGAAAAGTGACTAATATGTATTTTTATAAAATAATATTTAATTTATGGAAAATTTAAAGGCACATACATATATGTACATGTATTAGAAGCATTTGCATCTGGCAGGAACGTTTGCTATGTGACAATTTAAAGATATATCAAAGTAAAGAAAAGGGAATAATCTATTCACACTTAGGCACCTAAATTATGGCTGAAATCATAGGTATGAAATCACAGTATGCAAATTTCATAAGGACAAGGCATGCGTTCCCAAAATGCAATGAGGGCAGCTCCATAGAGATGGCTGTAGCTTTAAATGACATTTGCCAACTTTAAAAAACCTATCTAGAACACCTTGGGCCACAGTATGTAGTAATGTAGTTGTTACAAGGCTGTTAGATTCATCCCCAAATAGTGTGCAGAATACAGAGATTAGATAAATTGGATTTTAATTGAGTTTTGAAGATCAGCTGAATAAGTAGGTAAGGTATATTTGGTCAGAAATATACTAATATCTTAGGAGAGAGCCTTAGAGACCCGAGGGCTATATTACATTAGTAGCTAATATATTTTATCCCATCACATCCATTTATTGATTTCTTTCTCCACTTTACAATTTTATTCATTTAACAGGTTTTTATGGAAATTAATGCTGGGAAATGAGTGAGCGACACCATCTCAAGGAAACAGGTGATAAGTGAGAAAAGAAAGGACGGCTGTTTTCCTCTGCTCTCCACACACATGTGCACAGGGTGTACACATCTGCAAACTCATGTGAGTAGAACACACATATTGCTTCATGCTCTTCTCTCTCTCTCTCTCTCTCTCTCACACACACACACACACACACACACCATTTACTTTAATTGAGAAAGATATTGCTAGGAAGGACAAGCTTTCATCTCTCACTGGTATTCCCCAGGAAAACTCCACTATGCACACTCACGTGGAAAGTTGGGCTAGTGAGGTGGATCTCCCAAATGAAGACACCCCACATGAAGCAGGAGTGTGAATGATGGCTGGGGGACACCTGCACCAACACAAGACAGATCATGCAAAAGAATAAAATAATCTTCTCTGTTCTCTCATATTCAGAAGAGACCAGAGATTCCATTTCTGGCATTTGTTGATTTCAAAGCGATGAAATATAACACTTCTCAGAAGCGATAAGACGATTACACTCTAGAACATTCCCACGTATTAGCAAACTGATGACCAAGAAACACTTTCACCCATCATATGGGTGGAGATGCTGACATTTTCTTCCTGTGTGTGACATACCTGGAAGGTAAGAGCTTTTGTTAACCATTGCTTGGTCTCAGAAATGCTGCTAAGTAAGCTAGAGGGCTTGGAATGGTATAAATCGAGAATACAGAAGATGTCACATGGAAACCTAGAGAAATGAATTCACCACGATGCAGATATTTTGATTAGAGATCTCTCTTAGAATGAATTATTTTCAATAATTATTATTTTCAATAATGTTCACAAAGACTTCAAGTAGCTCCCAAGGAAGTGAAATAACATTATCTGTTTTATTTAATAACATGTGGGAAAGTAGAAGAAATCAATTAATCATTCACAACTTAGCATCTCATATGGCTAATTTCACTTATGATTTAGCTAAAATGGTTGGAACAAATTAGTCTTCCCATGGTTCAGACCTCTCTTTTAATTAAAAATAATGTACAACCAAAAAATTTCAGTGTTGACAATTTGTAATTAATTATATAAATTTGATATGGTGTCACACTCAACAGTGCTCATTTTCTGGTAGATGACTAACACTCAACGAAAAATAAAAAAAAATTAGAATGTCTATGCTACTTTTAAATACTATACATATTTTTTTAATTTTATTTTTGTGGTTTTTGAAAAAGGGTCTCACTCTATCCTAAAACGACCTGAAGCTTACTGCGTAGCCCAGGTTGGCCTCAAACTGACAGGCCCCTTTCTACCCCAGGCTATAGAGTGCTGGGATTAAATGTGTGAGCACCTTACTGGCTGTTATACATATATTATTTGAACATGTAATGGAATAGGTTGATAATGGATGAGTCTCATAACAGAACTAATATTTTGAAAATGTGATTAAGGATGAATTTATATCTGTAATAAGACTAAAATTTTATATGAAATCATTTTAAGTTTAGTATATTTACTTTGTTATGGTCCTCAAGATTATATCTATATGTATTTTCCATGTACATGTTGTTATTTTAGACTGAAGCTGGCAAAAAGTCTAAGTTCTGTAGAAACTGAGGGCAAAGGCATTAGCCACAGGGGGCCCAGCCTATTGTGTGTCCCCAAAGCCAACTGCCAATTGGACAATCTATCTCTAATCTGTCTCATCAATTGAAGAGGCAAGTTAGTGGTGAAGGGCCGAGAAAAGATCATTTAACCCAGATGAGTCCATGGGGAAAGACACACAGAGGAGATCAGTGACCCCTAATTGCTCCTTCAAGGGCTGACAGAAACTTTGCCATCTTGATGGAGGGAGAAACAAGAGTGGCTGAAGCAAACACAGTTCGTGCAGCAGGTGACTGTGGTCTGGCCACAGCCAGAAACTCAGGAGGAAAATGTTACAGACAGACAGCAAGGAGCAAAATGGAGTCAGTTAGATCATGACTAGTGGCATTCCTAATAGCAGTACTTTTTACTTAATGTAATAAAATTCATAAAGATTTGTTCACAGTGAAATTATAGATGCAGGCATCAACAGTGATGTGAACTTAATGGACTAAGCAATGTCAGGGTGATGGGCTCCCATTCAGAAGCACAAGCATAGTGAGAATTGTTTTATTTTATCTGTTTTCGTGCGTGTGTGTGTGTGTGTGTGTGTGTGAGAGAGAGAGAGAGGGAGAGAGAGAGAGAGAGAGAGAGAGAGAGAGCAAACCATCAGGTGTCCAGCTCCATAGTTCCTCCCATTTTTACCTAAACCAGAGCTATGAAAAATCCCACAATTCTCTGAACTCTGCTTCCCAAGAAACTGGAGTTACAGACACATCTGGCCAAATCCAGACGTATATTTGGGTCCTGAGGAGTGAACTCAAGTAATCCCTCAGATCTCCTCAAGCCTTCATGTTTGCCCACCATCTCTCATATATATATATATATATATATATATATATACACATTGGAATGCTTTGTTTTTCCACAGGTAAAGAGAACTTAAACTTGTTTACAATGAGTGATCTTAAGCAGCGCAATGTCTTTAAGAAAATCATAAATCAAAAAGGAGAGCGCTCTCCCCTGTTTTTCCCATCATTCCCTGTTTGCATTTTCTGAAATGCAACAGTGACGAGCAGCAGCTGGAGAGGTGAAAGGTCTCAGCCAGCCACCTGTGCCTCTCAGCCTCTGGGCACCTGCGCTCCCTTGCACTGTGAGCTGCTTTCCTCAGCAAACTAGAAACGGTGTTTCATCTGAGGGCCACCTGAGAGATGAGCTCTTTCTGTCTCCTTCTAATACCATTCCATTGCTTTCCTCTAAAAAAAAGAAATAATAATAACATGTCAGAATTTAAAAAAAAGGTTGGAAAAAATGTGAGTTATGTAATGGGACTGAAGTCACCCTTCAGTTATTTTGTATAATTAAGTTCATGTACAGACAAGTAAATTGGAAAGGTATTTATCCCAGAAACTCTTAGCATCATATTTTATGTTTTATTTAACAAATGATTAAAAGTGTAGACTATGTCAATGCTTTGTGGATATAAAAGTGAGACTGGTATAATTCCATCCATATATCTTGGGGAAAAATGGCTTGTTCTTTCACTGGATTATGGATCTAATATTCCTGAATTTATTGCTCAAAAATTTAAAATTCTGATTAATGAAGAGCTAAAAAAAGACAAAGAAGAGATCTTTGACTTACAGGAAAATCAAAGAAAATAATATTTTAGCTCAGTAAGCATGGTTAATTTGCCAGGGATTTGAAGCAGAGGAAGATTATGTCAGGAAGATGTCACCTTCCATGTCTAGCTTACTGGCTGGAGCAGGACAGGTGAGGGCTGATTTGTTTTATTTTTTGATATATTTGTTATCCAAAATTAGATACATTGTATGAGCAGATCTCTTGATGGAACCCCATCTCCCTCCTCCCTGTTCCCAATCCTTTGTGTATCCTCCTCGGTGGGCATACTGGCTCAGTCCATGGAGTAGGGGTTATGAGTAGCACTTGAGGTAGCCAGGTCCCCCCTTTTCTCATTTTACCTTTACTGAGGGCTATTTTTGTTGGAGTCAGTCTTCCACTTGACGCCAAGAGAAGCACAAATATCTTTATGATGTGAGATCCGTTGTTCAATCCTGTTAGGCTAATGTTTGCTGTTTATCAGCGATTTACTTCCTAACAAAATATCTTTGAAGATGAGAGTTTTATGAATTTATTTCTCAGTTTTCCCCATTAAACATTATGCTGAGGCGAAGAGTTGCAAGTATTCTCCTGAGACCAGTTTACTCCAGAACAATACTGTTGAGGATTCATTCATTCATCTGTTTTAATTTCTAGTTTAATACCATAAATATGAGCTAAATACTCAGAATTAAAATGAACACTGATAGTCTAAGGAGGAAAACACAGGCAAAAAATGCACTTGATGATATAATTTCTACAAGAATTCCTAGTAGGACGATTTTGGGGTATACTATCAAGTCAGTATAATACTAACTAAAAAAAACAAATAAATTATCCGAAGTGGAAATTCTGCTGCTAATGCAAAATGATGCATGGGTTCAGGACCACTGAAGTCACTGAGAAGGAAAATATCTGCTTCATTACAACAGTCCCACCTTCTAAGAATGAATTCTAAATTAAAACAATGTTTGCATGGTTGAGTAATTGTTTTCTTCACTGGATAGTCACTTCTATGCTAATTATACAAGAGGTGTTTCTATTTCCTTCCTGTGACTTTTGCAATTAGCCCAAGGTTCACAAATGAATAAAAACAAACTTTTTAATTAATACTGTCATTCTTTATTAGGCTTATTAAAAGATTACTGCCCTTTGAGTTTTGACAAGAGGTATAATTTTTATTGGTCTAGTTGGCTAATAGACCTTTGCCTGTGGTGATGTTCTGGTCACACTCTCTCGCATACTTCCTGGAAAATAACTATTCAAGTTAATAGAGTATTCATCATTATTTCAAAGCTGTAATTTTTTTTTGTACTATGCAACTACTAAGATCTGAATCCCACATTTTCATTTAAATTAATCCTGGAGGGATTCAATGGCAGTTTATAAAGCCCTATGTGGCACATAAATATAACTGATAATAAAACAGGTTTTATTTACTCAGTTTGTGTGTGTATGTGTGTGTGTGTGTGTTTCAGCCATTGCACTACTGTTAGCTTATCTGTTTACAATATAGTAAATATTAGACACATTTTAAAAATTGAAAGGTTGTGTTCGACAAAGTCATGTACAAAGCAGAAAGAAATACAGAATTGTTTTGGCCTTTATCTCTTCGTTTTTCGACTCCGTCGATGTCACATGGATAAACTGGCAAGTCACTGAGCCCAGCTGGTGGGAGAAAATTCATTTGAATCCTGTCTGTCCTCACAGTCAATTTCTGGAGGAAATATCTACATACTGTCTCTGGGATTTCCTGTGTCTGGGAATAGCATGCAACATGAATTCAGAAGTCACTTTGTGCCAAACTGGATGCCATATTTGAAATTAAGTAAACTGGATTAGGGCAGTATCAATTCTTTTTTTTATTTCCCCTTATCGAAAGGGTGTGTTATCTCTCCAATGTGATTTTCTCTTAAATGCTTTGACTACCAGGCATAATTTAGTCTCACTGTTAAATATTCATTTTTTTCTTTTACCTATAATAAAAAGCAAGGGGTTTTCAACTGTGATACAGAAATTAATCTTTTGTTAATCAAATTACTCTGTGTCAAGATCACTACTGTGAATTGTTCTCGATCTCTCAGGAGCTAAGTGAAGGAAATAAATGGTTAGTTCTGTGGACCAAATGGATATTTTCAGTAAAAAGTGCTCATTTTATGAGAGTTACAAAGGCAAACAAATAATCTATAAAGCCAGGGAGAGACATCTAATGTAATTTAAGTTTCCTGGGACATCAGATCACAGAGGGTATTTTTTTTTCCACATTTATTCAGACTCCATGCAACCAATGGACTCTACCTACATTCAAGGAGGGTCAGTAGCAGTGGTACCTTATTTGAGATCTTGGACAATGAAATTGAGCTAAGTATTTGAGGAAAAACTATATATATTATGCACAAAATATGTATCAATTGTAGATAAATATGTGCTTCTCTCCAAAAGGTATGCATATCATTTGTTAAAGCTCCTCAAACATTTGCCTCATTTCTCTTCGGTTTTTCAATTTTTCTTCACTCTGTTCTATGGGACTTGTGTTTCTACCATGATGCATACTTAGGGAGGGGTGCTATTTAATGTCCTACAATGCACAGGCTCTCTTATTCCGCTCAGAGCCAAGCCTTTCCCAGATTCTCCTGTCGATTCCACTGAACTGACTTCCCTGTTTTCCATTCCTGACTTCTGGTCTAGACACAAACACATTTCTGTCCTCCAATTTCTTCTACTATTCCATAGAATATATAAATTTACTTTTGGCAGAATTGAAGCCAGAGGAAGAATATATTTATTCAGATGGAGTTTGGAGGATTGGATCTGGTAATAACTTCATTTATACTTACTGTCATTGGCGTCCTGCATTTATATGCTGTCTTTCATCTTTACTTAGAATATTTTTTCTCCTGAATTGTGAGCTCAGTTTGGTTTTGCAGGATGCAGTCTTTATTTTATTCAATTTCCCTTCGTTATATCTTTCATGTGGATATCCGTGAAAATTAGCAAAGAAATGCAACAGAAAAAAGCAAGCCTTTGACATAGCAAAGACTTGTGAAGGACAGAGAACATTCCAACTTTAAAGATTATAAAAGCAAGATGAACACATACAGAGAAAAGCTAATAAACATTTCATCAGCTAAATTCAATGAAAAATACATTTTTTGATGTATGTTGAGTTGGCCCAATTAAAATGTGATTGCTTCTGATTCATTTAAAAGGAAGGAGTTATATAGACCAGCTCTGTAACATAAGTTTGAAATAAATATGCCATTCTGTGACTTTTACTGGTGAGATGTTAATAACCATCTAGTCACCTCAGATAGGACATCAATGATAGATCGAAGTAATGCATCAATCAAAATTCGACTGGTGGGGCTGGAGAGACGGCTATGTGGTTATGATGCTTGACTGAAAAGCACAGTGACCTGGGTTTGATTCCTCAGCCAGATGCACAAAGTGGCACATGCATCTGGAGTCTGTATGCAGTGGCCTCTCTCTCTCTCTCTCTCTCTCTCTCTCTCTCTCTCTCTCTCTCTCTCCTTTTTCTCTCTCTTCTTTAAATAAATAAGAAAAAAATTAAAAATTAAATTGGTGAACCAATGAATTTATTGAGGTTATTTATAGGAGCATGGATGATGCAAGGGCAGCTGCATCATGGGAAATTCCACCCCATAATTGTTGAAAACTCATGTGAGCTGTATCCCTGGAGATCCTGGCACAACTTGCCTAGAGATCAACTGGGTAAGAGAAAAAAACAATTAGAAATCAGGACAAATCATACAAAGATAACAACAGAATCACTTGAAATAATATCAATACATTTAAAATTGCAGAATATTGAGGGGGGTCATGTCTCTGGGAGTCCCACCCCCCACCAAGGCTCTCACAATCTTTCACCCCCTCTTCCGCTCAGAACCCTTAGTCATGGTGGGTGAGTATTAAGGTTGCTTTATTGTTGAGGACTTAGGGGTCTCTGTACTTCTGCTTTAGGTTGTGTTGAAAATCATTGGTGTCTGTCTCACTGGCTTCTCCTGGGTTGACTGATTGGCTGTGGTTATGGGTCTCTTGCTTATCCCACCACTCTCTGTGGGGTTCCATGTGGATCCTCCACGGTAGGTGTGGGATGGCTCATCTCTTGCCAGGATGTTTCTGTGTCTCATTGGTAGGGTTGGAGGAGCCACAGCTTTCTTGCTGCCTTCTGAAAAATACAAACAGAATCTCTACCAGAGAGTGAGATCAGTATAGGTTAACTGAGATACACATTTCTGGATTGGCTAGATTCTATTGTTAGTAGCTCTTTGTAAATCACTCATGTAGTGTATCTCTCTTTGGGGCCCAAGAGTTTGGTTCCAGGTGCATTTTTCCCTAAGTCCCAAGTTCCAGTCCAGGGCTCCCCATCACTGAGTGGATTACTTGGCCAAATTAAAAGCTGTTGATTGCCTCCCCCAGGCTTTGGCTCCTCCATTACACAAGTGTTCATTTCTTAGTTCGCTGTTCTCTCTCAGTAGGAAGTGTGGTCAGCCTACTCATAGTGACAGACTGCATTTCATGTCAGTGATCTTTGTTTTCTCCAGCTGTTATTGACCAGCTTTCCCTGACAGCTTATGCAGTGCTAAGGCGGGTGGAATGGGAATGGCTCCTAGACTATCCATAAACCCCTATCCCATGGACTGATCCAGACTGCCCAGGATAGGAGGATATCCAGCTGATTGGTGATAAGGAAGATGGGCATTGGGGAAATGGGGATAAAAACTCATTATTTGTTCATTAAATTTATCTCATTATGGATAATAAAAAAATATAAATAAATAAATAAGTAAATAAATAAAGGGATGAGGCTGGAGGAAAAAATAAAATAAAAATATTTTAAGAAATAAAATTGCAGAATATTTTAGCTGGTAAAAGACAAAAGTTGTCATTAAATTAAGACCAAACAATAACCTTTCTAAAAGATACAAATAAATAAATAAATAAAAGTCCAGGTGTGGTGGCACATGTTTTTAATCCCAGTACTCTGAAGGCAGAGGTAGGTGAATCACCCCCTGAGTCTGAGGCTAGCCTGAGACTATAGAGTGAATTCCAGGTCAGCCTAGACTAGAGCAAGACCCTACCTAGAAATAAACAAGCAAACAAAAAGATACAAAAAATACATATAAACACTGGAAATCTAAAAGTTAAAGAAGGAAACGAAAATTCCAGCTTCCACTACATTAATAACCAAAACATGGCTAAAATTAGAAAAAAAATAAGTAAATATAGTGGTAATGCACGAGACTCTCAGATATCAGCAAACCTTATTTTTCTTTGGCTT
>PVHP010019071.1:0-32371 GCA_004024765.1 Zapus hudsonius
ACTAAGACTTTTACTAGATCGGAAGACAAAATAAACTGAATCTTAAAATTTTGATCAGACTTATTAAAATGAATAAAACTATAAAGACCTTTAAAGTTAAGCTAAATGTGTTATACTTTACATCATATATAATTATTAATTTGGAAGTTCGGGGCAGACTGTGATGGTTACACATATTTGTGGGGGATACAGGTATCCCGCACAAATATGTTCTGAATGCTTATAAGGATGAGAAAAAACTTTGTTGGGAGTTTGCCATAATCAGTTTGTGTAAGAGACTTGTGCTCTCCCCCCTGTGTCCTGAGAACTTGTGCAGGGCTGCTTTATGCAGAATGGACTGGTGTGGACAGATGGAAATAAAACAAAAAAATAATAAAATCTCTGGGATAAAACTGCTGCCTGTTAAGATGCAACTGTATGAGAAATTGCAGCCACTAAGACTGGACCAATGATCTACATGGGGACAGCAAAAAGATTGTGGACTCTTAAAGTAAGGGGCCTGAATGCTGAATAAGGTTTCCGCTCTTCAAAGTCAGCTTTATTTTCCCTAGATTATTACACAGGATGGAGTTTCCCCAGACTGTGAGTAACCAAGCTGGAGATAGAGTTTAATGATGCCTTGTTTGTGTTAAATCTTGTATTGGTTCAATCTGTCATTGCCATGTCCAATGCTATCTTTTACAATGTAAATATTCTGTGCCCTTATGGGGTTGTTATTTTGTTATTAAGTATATTTAAATATCATTAAGAAAAGAACTGTAACTTTAGGATAGTTCCTGTTTTACTCATGCTGGTTCTGTCAGTTATCTATCACTGAGGTTATCATCTAAGTCTTATAAAATAATTTCATCATCATGACTTTGTTTTTAGAAAAACTGAGAACACTCTTCTGCTCTAAGAAAACCTAATAAGTAAAAATAATGTTAATATAATTTATGTGAACTTCATATATTCTAACAAATATTACCTTGTGTTAAATTATGAAATGGGTCAATGATTAAGATATTTACTTATAAAATTGTTTCATGTCTGTCAAAATGTATATAATTTATAATAAGATCAGGCTGGAGCCGAGCGTGGTGGTGCATGCCTTTAATCCTAGCACTAGGGAGGCAGAAGTAGGAGGATCACCATGAGTTCAAGGCCATCCTGAGACTACATAGTGAATTCTAGGTCAGCCTGGGCTACAGCGAGACCCTACCTCGAAAAACCAAAAATAAAAAGATTTTAAACTTTTGTGTCATTCTCTAACCAGATCTGTTTTATTAATCAGATATTTTGTGTACTTCTTTATCTAAATTTGTTTTACTAATCAGATATAAAATTTCTCTGAATGGTTAATAGACACATATAGGAGTCAAAGCCAATTAGAAACATTGAAGTTACAAAGGATGACCAATATTTTGGTTCCTGCTCCCAGGTCAAAAGCCACAGGAGGAGGGCTGGAGAGATGGCTCAGCGGTTAAGGCACTTGCCTCCAGTGCCTAAGGCCCCGGGTTCAATTCCCCAGGACCCACATAAGCCAGACCCACAAGGTGGTGGCCCTGGTGTACTTTCCCTCTCCCTCTCCCTCTCCCTCTCTCTCTCTCTCTGAATCTCTCTGCTTGAAAATGAATAAATAAAAAATATTTTTTAAAAAGCCACAGGAGGGGCTGGAGAGATGGCTCAGTGGTTAAGGCACTTGCCTCCAGTGCCTAAGGCCCTGGGTTCAATTCCCCAGGACCCACATAAGCCACAGGTGGTGGCCCTGGTTCTCGTTCTCTCTCTCTCTCTCTCTCTCTCTCTCTCTCTCTCTCTCTGCTTGAAAATGAATAAAATATATAAAATAGTATTAATCGCCAGGTGTGGTGGCTCACACCTTTAAAAAATTAATTAATTTATTCGGGGCTTTTTGCCTCTGTTCTGCTCAAGGACACGCATTGAGCCCCGGCATGCTTGGTTCTTTTTAATAAAACCCTTTGCAGTTGCATGGGAGATCGTGGTGAGGGTCTTCTTTTGGGTCTGGGGTCTTACATCTTGGAGGTTCCACCAGATCCTGAGTGAGCCCCCTCACCAACTGAAGCTCAGCCACGACCCTCCTTGGTAAGTTTTGATATTTTTTCTGGCGCCTTTTGTTTTTCTTTCTCTCTGCTTGCGATTGCATAGCTTCTGGTTTTCTGGTGTTTGGCTGTGGGGCGTGAGCCTCCACCAGCATAGTTTCTGGTTTCTGGTTTTCTGGTGTTTATCGGCTGTGAGGCGTGAGCCTCCACCATCGTGGTTTCTGGTTTTCTGGTTTTATTTTTGTGTGACTGTCGGCTGTGGGGCGTGAGCCTCCACCGGCCGTGGCTGGTAGACATGCCTGAGAGCCACAGGTCACAGCCCTGGAGGACACTCCAGGAGTGAGACAAGAAGACTGGTGGTGTCCATTGGACGCCGCTTATCTGGGACAGTCGGAGACTGTCACATTTCCAGGATCAGAAAAGGTGAGAGAAAGACCACCCTCTTCATCACTGAAGTGTTTATGGCAGACTAAGAAAGGTACCTATTTGTCAGTAAGTCTTGTAATTTGTTTTTTGTTTTGTGTGTTCCTTGTCATATTTTTGTCTGAAATGGGACAGTCTATGTCCACTCCATTGACCTTGACCTTTGACCATTGGTCTGAGGTCAGGAACTGCGCTCATAATCTTTCTCTCATTATTAAGAAAGAGAAGTGGTGAACTTTCTGTTCAGCCGAGTGGCCAACCCTGGGAATGAACTGGCCACCCGAAGGATCGTTTCACCTGACTCTCATTAGGAAGGTTAAGGACAAATTATTCCAACCTGGGAAACTCAGCCATCCAGATCAGCAGCCATATATATTGGTGTGGCAAGATTTCTGTGAGAATCCCCCACTCTGGGTAAGACCTTTCCTACCCCTGGACCTAAACTTAGGCCCTCGTCTGATCGCAGCCACTATGCTTCCTCTCAAGACACCAGACCCTAATAACTCAGACCCTTCTGCTCCCTTTCTCCTGGAAAAACCCACCCCTATTCTACCTGAATCTGACAGATCTCATTCTCCTACACGACCCCCCTCCTTATCCCCAGTCCCCTGCAGCTGGTACAGCTGTGCAGCCCCCCCCCCCCCCCCCCCCCCCCCCCCCCCCCCCCCCCCCCCCCCCCCCCCCCCCCCCCCCCCCCCCCCCCCCCCCCCCCGCAGCCATGGGTCTGGACCCCGTTCCCATGTCTCACCAAGAGACCAAGGCCCAAGGACCAGCCCTGGGCAACTGGAGTCGCAGAGTACAGAGCCCCATAGACTCTTCTGGGGTTGCTGTCACGCTGCCCCTGCGACTATATGGACCTATGATCGATGATGGCCAAGGATTGCAACCTCTTCAGTACTGGCCGTTCTCTTCCTCTGATCTGTACAACTGGAAAAATAACCCCCCTTTCTCGGATGACCCAACCCGCCTAATTTAATAGAATCTCTCATGTTTTATCACCAGCCTACTTAGGTTGATTGCCAACAATTGTTGGGAACCCTTCTTACTACTGAAAAAATGCGATCGGGTGCTCATAGAGGCCAGGAAGAATATTCCCGGCCAAGATGGGCAACTGACCCAACTCCAGAACATTGATGCTGCCTACTGAATTGGCCATTGTGCATTGCCCCAGCCATCAGAGGGGACAGACTCTGTAGCAACAGGGAATCGTCGGGTGGATGAAGAAGCCTGAGCAGTTGCTCTAAGATATTCAAGTCCTCAGGCATTATTGCTTGAGGAACAGACTGCTGACCTTCCTGTTGATAGCGCAGAAAGCCCTGATGACTCAAAACTCGATAAACAATCTGTCGAAACACATCTTCGACAGATCCATCAGTTCACTCACCTAGGGGCAAGAAAGATGCAAGAATTGTTAAAAGAGCAATCACCTTCCCTGGCACCTGCAGAAATCAGACGGATAGCTGAACAAATAGTAACCTCTTGCAGGGCCTGCCAAATGGTGAATGCTTACCCGTCCAAGGTCCTGGGAGGATAGAGACTAAGGGGACCGGCCTGGGCAATATTGGGAGGTGAATTTTACTGAAATACGACCAGCCAAATATGGACTTAGATACTTCCTAGTGTTTGTAGATACTTTCTCACGATGGACAGAGGCCTACCCCACGAAGAAAGAAACCTCCTCTACGGTGGTGAAGAAAATTTTAGAAGAGATCTTTCCATGCTTTGGACTTCCTCAGGTACTGGGGTCTGATAATGGACTGGTGTTTGTGGCCCAGGTAAGTCAGGGATTGGCCAAGACACTGGGGATTAATTGGAAACTACATTGTGCATATTGACCCCAAAGCTCAGGACAGGTAGAAAGGATATTAGAACAATTAAGGAGACCTTAACTAAATTGACTACGGAGACTGGCATAAAAGATTGAACCATGCTCCTACCTTACGCTTTATTCCGGGCTCGAAACACCCCTTCTTCCTCACTTCTTAACCTTACTATCTTTGAAATCCTGTATGGGGCACCACCACCCATTCGGAAACTAATTCTGCTAGCTGATTTGAGCTCATTGCCTCTCACCCCTTTGCATGCCAGGCTGAAAGCTTTGGAGACAACTCAGCAGTCTATCTGGAAGCAGTTGACAGTGGCCTATCAGACTAGAGACTCGAGTTCCCCATCACTTCCAGGTGGGAGACTCCGTCTACGTGCGGCGACACCAGACGCATAGCCTGGAACCGCGGTGGAAAGGACCTTACTTGGTGCTGCTGACTACTCCAACTGCAGTGAAGGTAGATGGCATCACCCCTTGGATCCACGCATCCCACCTCAAACCCGCACCTCCACCTGAACCAGCATGGAAACTGGAAAAGACTGAGAATCTCTTCAAGCTACGTGTTCGTTGCCTTAATTCCTCTGGTACTCTGCTCAACCCCAATTGACTCTGGGCTAGGCCCCCCTCCCGGCACAGACCCATACCTTACCCTCTTTTGGCCCCCCATGTGAATGTAGGGGGGGACGCTGGGAAAACCCTCCCCTTAGCTACACCCTCTCTGTTGATTGTAATCATTTTGTTGCATACCTTAGAGCTGAAGTCAAGGAGGAGGTTATAAGCCACCCAAATGGGTTTGTGCAAACAAACCAAAAGTCAGAGCCCTACACGCTGGAAAGACCACTCCAAACTGTTCTATAGGTTGTACTTTTACCCCTGCTGTTCACATGTCTTGCTATAAAACTGCTACAATCTGTATGGGGCAGAAAAACCAATTACACTTCCAAGCTGTGTTAACTAAGACAGATCCCCCCCCCCCCCCGCAAGGGGAGACTTTTTTGTTTTGTTTTTTTCGAGGTAGGGTCTCACTCTAGTCCAGGCTGACCTGGAATTTACTATGTAGTCTCAGGGTGGCCTTGAAATCACGGCGATCCTCCTACCTCCGCCTCCCGAGTGCTGGGATTAAAGGCGTGCACCACCATGCCCAGCTCAAGGGGAGACTACTTTTGAAAGTCAGGGATTGTTTGGCCATACCTTAACTACATACAAGGTTAGCAGGATGTGAAGGACAGAAAGGAAAACCATCCTGTTGGCCAACTCAGGCCCCGATACGTGTATCAGATGGGGGAGGACCAACCAATGCAGTAAAACACCAGCATTCAGTAGATGAGCTACTGAAACCCCAATTACCAAAACTGTCATATCACCCACTAGCTCTACCTAAAACAGAGCCTTTAGATTTAGATGTCCAAACCATGGATATCCTGGTAGCCACTCATCTTCTGATAAATCTCACTAACCCAGTTCGAGCTGCTGACTGCTGTCTGTGTATGAACTTTGGAACGCCTTTTCCAACAGCCATACCATGGGGGAAATTAAGCTAATGGTAATTAGACAGCAATATACCACCACCAGGAGGACAGAAGAAGATCTCTAGGATTAGAGATGACCCAAAGGAGGAGAGAATGTTGGAATGAAATTAAAAGACCCTAGTAGAGAAAGAATTAACAGTGCTTCTCGAAAATATTAGCTTAAGCTTCCAGCCCCAGTTCCTGTAACCTTGTGTCTGGTTCCCGTAATCTTGCATCTTTGGTAAAAGCTAAGAATAATGTCCTGACTGATTACAAAAAGTGTGCAAATGAATGCTTGCCTGTAACTTCCTGATAAAACTTGTTTGTTCTACTGTATAAAATGTTCAAATTTATTCGGGGCTTTTTGCCTCTGTTCTGTTCAAGGACACGCATTGAGCCCCGGCACGCTAGGTTCTTTTTAATAAAACCCTTTGCAGTTGCATGGGAGATCATGGTGAGGGTCTTCTTTTGGGTCTGGGGTCTTACAGTATTAGCAGTGTGTGTTGAGGGAAGGAAAGAGGAGGCAGAGGTAGAAAAGAGGTTGAGTCTGGTTCCTCCTCCTCCTCTGATGGATGATCCTGCTGGCAGTGAGCTGGACCGGAGTTATAAGGGGAGTGGGGATCTTTTTCAGGAGATGTAGAAAGGGGAAAATCCTCCAGGGTTTTGGATTTTCCTTTGTCTCCTTTTAGCTGGAGGGAAAGGACAGCAGACCTGTTAGAGGGCAGAATCAGGGGTCTTAACCAGTAGGGTCAAATAAAAGATAACGCCAAGCTATAATATAAGGGACCTGGTCCAGGTGGCCCGGATTAATAAAAATCAGTTTGGGTTCAAACAACGACCTTGAGGTCAAATGTTCCCTCCAGGGGCCACCCAACCCAGAAGGCTGGCCAGATGACATGGCAGTAGGTCCAGAGTTTGCCAGGCTTCACTTTCAATGCTGAAACTGCTGCGGCATTCTGGAAATCTTTAAAATGAACAATGACAAGGTCTAGGGGAGTGGAAGTTTGTGAGGAAGATTGGCCCATGTCAAGGAAGAGAACTAAACAGAGGCTGAAAATAAAAGTGAGAAAGCGAAAGCAGGTAGACGAGAAGTTGGCAATATTAGAAGGGAGAGCGCAATCACCATGAATCTCCTGAAAGTGGGAGTCCAGAACCAGTCCCAAAAGGCCGTAATCCCACGACCCACTTTCCAGAGGATGGGTTGAGGTGTGCCCTCATCCCCTCTGGCTCTGAGACCAATAGCATGTCCACCTGTTCTCGATTGAGCCCAAGTTTGTCTAGACACCAGAAAACCAGAAATTCAGTAAAAAATTGATCCAAAAAGCCCCCTCCTCATTTTGTGCGATCCCGGATGCTCCCCCAAGATGTTGGGTCTGGGTCGCACAAATGAGGCAGGAACAGAATGAGCTCAGAAGCAGGATATCTTTACTGCCGGGGACTTGCAAGCTAATCAATTAGGGACACAGACACTCTCAGGAGCTGGAACTGAGTCCTCAAAGTGTTGGTTGACAAGCCTTTTAAAGAAAAAAAACACAAACAGGTGCTGGCCAGTGGCTCCAGGAAGCAGTTGGGGTAACCTTTAACAAGATTGGTCAGGTCTAGGTGGGGAGGTGTCCTGGGGTCCACTCATAGGAACTAGTGGTCGCAGAATCAGGATGTTGGCAAACTTTGCTGTGGTGACTTTAACAGGATTGGTTGGACCCAGGGGTGGGGAAGGGGACCAGGAACTTGTGGTTATAGTAACAGGCTAAAACAATAGCACATAACTTATTTTGACATGGTTTTTGGGGAAACTAGGAGCTGATTGGTTGGACTGGGGGCCCAGGGCAGTTGGTGGTTTTTTTCAAGAACAAGGGGGTTACAGAGACGTCATAAGAGTTATGGTAGTTTGAATAATGTCCCCCACTAGATTCAAAAGTTTATTATAATTGTAAATTGTCTCCAGCCAGTTCTGGCTGGAGGAGGTGTGCCACCTTGGCCAGATCCTAATGTTCAGCCCTAAAGTGTTTCTGGAATTCTAGCTATACATGAAAGAAACAGTCTGAGCTCAAGCCTGGAGTTCCTTTTGTTTGCCAGTTTGGAGTGTGCTTGCTTGCTTAAGGTGCTGGTGGTGGGTTTCTGTGTCTCTGCTTGCTTCTGTGAAAGGGGGCCAACCTTTTTCCTTAACTTTCCCTGGATCTGATAGTTTCAATAAATACTTTCCTCCCAAAAATTGTGCCTGTTTTGGAGATTCATACCAGCGGCGTGTGGCTGACTATGACAGATTGTCTCCATCTGCTTTGGAGGGATTCTGACCTAAATGACAGGAATTGGGGTGTTCCCATCAGCACAGCACCTTACCACAACCCTGGGACCTGTTTGTGGCAGAGAATGTTTCTATCTGTACCCCAAGCTTGCAAGGCACTCTACTTTCTCCACAGGGAGTACCCCAAGTGCCTTTTTTTCTAGAGACAGAAAGGGAAAGCAGAGCAGAATCTGTAGGGGGTCTTCAAAGATGCTAGGAAGGGAAAGCTGCCAGGAAATCCTCCTCTGGTAATCACTGGCCAGACCATGCTGGGCTCAGGAGTCTCCATAGATCCTTTGAAGAAAGACTATACACATTTTGATAATCAGAAACTCAGTTTATTTCAAATAAACCACTCAACTTTGAGCAGATGACATTGCCTCAATTAACTTTTCTCTGAAGAAAAACAAAGATCTGGTAAATTCATGAAAACACTGTTTCTTCTACCCTTTGCAGGGGGAAAAAAAAATTCTCCCCCACCTTTCCCATCTTCCTGATAATGTTAACAAAGGACAGCCTTGGGAGCACAAAAGGGCTCTCTCAGGGCTCAAGCACTCAGGCTGCAGTGGAGACAGAGCCTCCTGCAGCTCCAATGGTCAGTGTCACAGCTGGATAGGAGAGAGAGATCATGGCAGCTGTGCAGTCCAGCAAACACCCAAGGGGGATTTAGGCTGCAACTATGGTCATGTGTCATGGTGGTGCCACAGAAAGGACTTGATGGACAGGCGAAAGCTTCAGACACCAGGATGTTCCATGTGCCAACACAGCATTCAACCCTGGGCTCTGCAGCAGGCACTCTCCTTGTTCACAACTGGCTCCCCCATTGTTATTCTGGGTTCACTCACTACACACCTAATCCACCCCAGTTGCTAGAGAAAACACAAAGAGACAAAACCTGAGGAGGTAAAAGGTAACAGCTGGCCATATACCCCAAGAGTCACAGCTGTCACTTGTCTTCAAGAATGACTCAATTTTACTGCTTACATGGTACCTGGGAAATTGCTGACTGGAGGTGAAAATGTATGAATATCAAATAATCTGCATTAAGTCACAGACTTCCCTACAGGCTCTCCTGGAGAGGTCAAGAGGCCCTGTCAAGTACACGCAGCTCTGCCAGTCTCAGAGGGGAGGCACTGAACAAAGCCACAGAAACCCCAGAGATCACAGATCTAACTTTTCAAAGGCCCACAGGACCAGGTTCAAGACAGAAAGGACACCAGGCAAGCTGCTTATTCCCTTGCACTTGACTGCAAGAGCTGGTCTTTTTCTCTGACCAGCATCTGTAATACAGGAACTGAGACCACAACCAAGGATTCTCCTGGCCTGAGACTCCCAGACCCTAGAGATGTGGTCAACTGACAGCTGGAACTAGAACTAGGCACACCCCACCCCACAGCAGCTTCTAGACACATTCCAGGTTAACATAAAAATAACTTGTGCAAACCTAGCTCTTGAGCCAGGAACACCAATGCCCTTAGAAGGGCCACGCTGAACTCTGACCCTGATGTTTGTGAGATACAGATATAGCCACATGTGACCCTGGTCAGAGTTATGCCACTTCAATACTGGAACAAAAGGAGGGACCAAGGAAAAGCAAATTGATTTGGGGAAACAATTCCCTTCACAGGTGGAACTCTTATCTTTGAGATACAAGGAAGCACCATGCTGAGCCAGCACCCCCTGGTCTAGAGAGTCAGAAGCCCACCTCTGCTTTGCTGTGGCATGTGGCCTCAGTAGCCAGGCTCAGGGAAACTTAACTTTCAAGAAAAAGATGAGCCCACAGAAGAACCCGCATTCTATACTGTCTCCTTGCTGCCCAGCTAAGGCAGGAGGCACAATGTGACTCTCTGTGCTCCAGGCCTATTATACAGGCAAATTCAGTTCCCACCATCTGCCAGCTAGGCTCTTCCTTCCCTTGGGATTCCAGCTGTGACCAAACATGTGATGCTGGAAAACAAAGGTCACCCCAGGGCTCCTTGCAGTACACACATTCTGAGGCTGGGTGGGTGGGCAGCATTATGTTACATTCCAAGTAAAATTGCTAGAGGGGAAAACACTCCAATGCCAATTTTTTCTTTTAAAAGGGCTCTGTGTTATCCTATGATTTACCTTTTTTCTTTTTATAATTGTACAACCTTTGAAAATTACTTAAGTTGTGATGATCTAATACTAGTAATAGCCATTCAGGAAAAAAAACAAACAAACAACAACCAAAAAAACCACATTCCCTCCCTCCTAGTAACCATCCAGGGGCAACTAAAAGTCCTTTGCAAGAGGCCACTTCAACATGGTCTCTACCCTGGTAGAAACAAAAAGCAAAAAGATGAGAAGAAAACAAATTGACTAAGAGGTGTGTTGCCAGTGTCTCTCAGGGGGCCTGGCTGGCGCCTGGGGTCATGAAGGCGAGCCTGCAGCATGCAGCATGGCAGCGGGGAGATCTCGCAGCTCTATCTTTCTTCCCCAGCATGTCCGTGTCCCAACTTAGGTGTCATGAAAATCCTTCAGCAGGGTTCTCCTCCGCTGCTCTGCTATGTGCATCTGGTTCTCCAAATCCTGTTCAAGGGAAACAGAGGGGTCCTTGCATGGACCAATGCCAGGAGAAGAGACTAACTAAAGCCACACCCACCATGTCAGGGGCTTCCACTGAGTCAAAAGCACCCCTTTCGGACCCTTCTCTACAGCAGCTGCCAGTCTATCCCAACACTCTTGTCCCCTATTTACAGGGCAGTCTTCCCTTACCTGCAAGAGGACAGCAGGCACTTACCCCTCGGTCATAACTGTCTGCACGCTCCACTTTCCATGAAAGGTTTTCAATCTCAGCCTCCAGTTGAGCCTGCTGGTATTCAAACTGAAAGGGAAGAGAAGAGCCTCAGGTGGAGTCTTCCGTGGGCTATCATGACCCTGACACTGCCTTCAGAGTGTACGCGACTCTTCATGCCCAAAGCCAGAAAACAACATCCAAGCTGCCAAATCTCCAAGGCCACATTAGGAGGTGAAAAACTAAAAGCTGTTGAGAAGGATGTCCCTAACATACAAAGCAAGATGAAGGATATCCTCAAGACGTTGTACTCCCTGGACACACAATGTACACTCCCTGGACACTCTACTTTAATCCCAGCACTCTGAGAGACAGAGGTAAGAGAATCACTGTGAGTTCGAGGCCAGCCTGAGACTCCAGTGAATTCCAGGTGTCAGCCTGAGCTAGAGTGAGACCCTACCTCGAAAAACAAAACAAAACAAACAAACAAAAAAATTAAAAGTCAAATTATTTGGCCAGCTGTGGTAATTTTAAGTTTTTCTTTTTCTTTTTTTTTTGGCAGGAACTTTCTCTAGCCCAGACTGATCTGGAACACACTCTCTGTAGCACAGGCTGGTCTGGAACTAACAGTGATCCTCCTACCTCAGCCTCCCCAGTGCTGAGATTAAAGAACTTGAGTCACCAAGCCCAGCACAGGGGTTCACACTTAACCCCGCCCCCCCAAAAAAGTTTTGATTTTTCCTAATAACTAAGGTCATGTCATGTTCCTGGTTCTCTTGAAAAGTGCTAGTAAACAAGGGGTATCTTAAAGTTACAGGACAGTAGAAGAATCAATTTGCCTTACCAGCTTCTTCCTGGGGCCAGACTCCATGTAGTAAGCATATGGGTAGGTGTACTGCAAGGTGTATCGACACTGTAAAAGGAAAGAAATAAAGGGACCTGTTTCTGTGACCCCCCCGACCCCTACCCAAGGTAGGGTCTCACTCTAGCCCAGGCTGTCCTGGAATTCACTATGTAGTCTCGGGGTGGCTTTGGACTCACAGCACTCCTTCTACCTCTGCCTCCCCAAGTGCTGGGATTAAAGATGTGCACTCCCATGCCCAGTTTAGAATCCACATATCTCATATCTCAATACTTGTCAAAGACCATCTCTTATTTTCCTTTAAGTGAACCAGAAATGGGACAAAGAAGAAAGCACTCCAGTTTTCTCTGCTGGCAGAAGCAGTGAAAAAAAAGAAAGCAAAATTCTGGCAAAAAGTGTGTGCAATGTAATTATATGTATTCAATTAAAACTTTTGCCTCAAAATACTAGCATAGATACTTAAATTTTTTATTAATAAAAGTTGTACAATATATATTTCATAATAATTTTTCTTCCCTTTTTGTAATGCTAGGTTTTGGACATGTTAGGCAAACTCTCTACCACTGAGGTACATTCTCAGCCCTATCGTAATAATTTAAATGATCTCTGATGTTTGGGTAATTAGTAGTTTCTTTTCTTTTCTTTTCTTTTTTTTTTTTTTGGTTTTTTGAGGTAGGGGCTCGCTCTAGCCCAGGCTGACCTGGAATTCACTCAGTAGTCTCAGGCTGGCCTCGAACTCACAGCAATCCTCCCACCTCTGCCTCCCAAGTGCTGGGATTAAAGGCGTGCGCCACCACGCCCGGCGGAGCAATTAGTAGTTTCTAGCACTAGTCAATCCTAAGTAATGCTGTTGCACAACAGATTTTTTTTTTCTTTTTCCAAGGCAGGGTCTCACTCTAACCCAGGCTGACCTGAAAATTCACTATGTAGTCTCAGGGTGGCCTCAAACTCATGGCGATCCTCCTACCTCTGCCTCTGAAGTATTGGGATTAAAGGCGTGCGCAACCACACCTAGCTGCAGTGAAACTTTTTAGAAATTATTTGAAAAGAACATCCAGCTGGGTCCTTTGATATACCCAATGCAGTCTATGGCCATACCACCCTGAATGCACCCGATCTCATCTGATCTCAGGCCTGGTTAGTACTTGGATGGGAGATATAGCCAACGCAGGGAAATGTGGACCTATACAATCATAGTGCCGAATCTTCCCACTCTTTCAAGGAGGGGCTTTCCCTCTAAGGTCTCCATCTGATAGGACCAGGCTTGGGATGAGAGATGGAAGAGTGAAGTGGTAGATACCTTGGCCAGCAGCTTGGCAGCATTCTGTAGGTACTGCCAGTCGATCCAAGTCCCCAGATTGTTCATAACTCTCTCCTGAATCTTCTCATGAATCCGCTGGTACGTCTGTGCCTCTAGTTGTAGGCTTTTGTTGTGGTTTTCCCACTACGAAGCAGAGCAGAGAGGAAGGGAAATGTGGACAGACCCCAGGAAGGTACAAGGTCTACACAGGAGCAGGTACTCCCTGACCAAGTCCTGCAGCTGCAGGGGGTCTGTTCATCTGCTCTCATGTGCACAGGCTAGCTGCGGCTTCCATCACCTCAGTGATCCCACCTCAGCAAACCAGCTGGAAGGACAGGAGTATGTGGAGACACCTACTCTCTCAAAGTAGAACAAGTACTTCTTGAGGGCTTCCCTGGCCTGGGCTTGCTGGCTCTGGTTGACAATATCAGGATTCTCCTTGTAGCGACTGCACTCGTAGTACTCACTGCCATGCGTTTTCCAATCGCCTAGACACATCCAGCAGAAATCTGCAAAGAACAGAGGGTGAGTCATTTACCATCAAGACGACCCCATGGGCTGGAGAGACGCTCAGTGGTTAAAGTGCTCACCTGCAAAGCCTAATGACCCGAGTTCAATCTCCTAGTACCCACATAAATCCAGATGCAGAAAGTGGCACATGCATCTGGAGTCAGTTTGCAGTGGCTAGAGGCCCTGGTGTGCCCATTCTGTTTCTCTTCTCTGTCTCTCCTTGCAAATAGAGATATTAAGAAGAAGAAGAAGAAAAAAAAAAGGCAACCCCAAGCTAGGCATGGTGGCATACACCTTTAATCCCAGCACTCAGGAGGCAGAGGTAGGAGGACCACTGTGAGTGAGAGGCCACCCTGAGACTACATAGTGAATTCCAGGTCAGCCTGGGCTAGAGAGAGACCCGAACTCAAAACAAAAGACAATCCCACATTCCTCCAAGGCATAGGCAAAGTAGTGGAATGAACAGACCCTGCTCCACAGAGGTCAAGTAATCAGAAACTCCTAAGGGTGCCTCTTAGCAAAGGAAATGTACAAGTCTCATCCTTGGTACAACTTGTTCCTGCAGATAGGACTTCAATGCATGAGCCTATGTGCTTGACACTTATCCAACACAGGCTGATGATAACTATATAAAAAACCTCTGGTCTGCATGGTCAGCGCCATTAGGAGAAGAAAAACTTTACAAATGAGGCTCATCTAATCTTCTGGAACACACTTCTAGTAAACTGCTGATTTTTATACAAAAAGCTGGGAATAAAAGCTTTTTCTTCTTTTTCAATGTATGTTTCTATAATACCCATATCTATTCAACAGCGCATGTTTAGGATCAGGATCTTGCTTTCACAGTGAGAAAGCCAAGAGGGAAAAAAATAGTTTCTTAAGGAACGCTATGTACCCATCCAATGGCCCATAAGGGGTCAAGCAAGTTTTGTTAATGTCTACTAGCTGGTCTAGATAGCCTGCCAGTGGTAAATCCAATTTCCCAGGATCCACACTTACAGCCTGATCACTGACTTTCCAACAGGAGCTCTTAAAAAAGTTTCAGTTTTAGAGGCCAGGTGGGGTGGTACATGCCTTTAACCCCAGCACATGGGAGGCAGGGGTAGGAGAATCACTTGAGTTCAAGGGTACCCTGAGACTACATAGTGAATTCCAGGTCAGCCTGAACTAGAGCAAGACACTACCTCGAAAAACAAAAACAAAAACAAACAAGTTTCAGTGGGGCTGGAGAGAGCTCAGCAGTTAAAGGCACTTGCTTGCAAAGACTGTTGGCCTGAGTTTGATTCTTCAATACCCATGAAAAAACCAGAAGCACTAAGTGATACAAGTGTCTGGAGTGCGTATGCAGTGGCAGGAAGCCCATATTATGCCCATACTCACTCTGTCTTGTCTCTTTCTCTCAAGCAAAAAATTAAATATTGGGAGGAAATTTAGGGAAGCAAAAGTCAAGTTCAGAGACTCAGGGGTCATTTCTCTTCTCTTGGGAGCCTTTGTCTAACAGGGTAATACTGCTCCTTCCTGAATGAGGTACGTTGTATTTACTTTTGTTTTAAAGAAGCTTAGGGTTGTTCCAATAAGTAGTATAATTACATGGTAAATTAAGAGGTGTCAGGGAGAATATGATTAAAAAGGACACATAAGGGGCTTAGACACTAGAAATGGTGGGTAATGGAGTCATTCTTCGTTTTCTTTTCTTTTCTTTTTTGTTTTTTTGAGGTAGGGTCTCGCTCTAGTCCAGGCTGACCTGGAATTCACTATGTAGTTTCAGGGTGGCATGTGCGCCACCACGCCCGGCTTCATTCTTCGTTTTCTGAGACAAGATATTGCTATGATGCCTAGGTTGGCCTCAAACTAATGGCTCAAGTGCCTGAAGTCTCCCAAAAACCAAGACTACTGGGTCACCCAACATATCTCATTTTTCTTAACTCTAAATGTATGACATACTTCGCCCTCAACACATATATACAGAGCCTAGCTGCAAAATCACTGTTCTAGGATCATGTAGGACCTTGCTATAGAGACTCTGCTTACAGAGGCTTGTGGGAATAGCACATTAGGACATCCTGTCAGCTCTTGCTACTTTAAGCATCTTAGCAGCAAGAAAACCATAGCCAAGAGCCAGGCATGGTGGCGCACGCCTTTAATCCCAGCACTCGGGAGGCAG
Source organism: Zapus hudsonius (assembly GCA_004024765.1). Classification (NCBI taxonomy): domain Eukaryota; kingdom Metazoa; phylum Chordata; class Mammalia; order Rodentia; family Dipodidae; genus Zapus; species Zapus hudsonius. The sequence continues at coordinate 15,674 of PVHP010019071.1, forward strand.
AGGTAGGAGGATCACCTTGAGTTCAAGGCCACCCTGAGACTACAGAGTGAATTCCAGGTCAGCCTGGGCTACAGTGAGACCCTACCTCGAAACACCCAAAAAACCATAGCCAACATTTTCTAGCTATATAAACTGGTCCTGACAGATGAAAGAGACCTGAAAAGCCCAATTAAAAGCCCCTCTGAAAATTGCCCTGGTTAAAAAAAGTTTTTTTTTTTTTTTTTTTTTTAACCACCTGTGACAAAGTCATGTATGCATATCCTTCTCCTAAAAGGATGTGTAAAGTAGCAAAGATAATACTGATACTTAAGTGTTCTTTTTGGCAAAACAGCTGACTTTCTGAGCTGGGTGTAGTGGTGCACACCTGTAATCTCAGCACTTGGGAGGCAAAGGCAGAAAGCTGTTTTCAAGTGCAAGGCCAGCCAAACAGCACTAGATAAAGATGAGGAGGAAAGGAAGAGAGGGCAAGAAGGCGGGGGAGAGAATGGGATAAAGATCTTCTTGGATGAGTAAGGATCACAAGGGTCACCCCAATCTTGACTTCTGATGACATTATGTGTACAAGATGGAAAATTAAAGAAAGGCATCAAAATAAAAACTAAGAGCTGCTTTATGCCAGTTATAATGACAAGTGACTGAGGCTTCCCTTTGCTTTGTCATTTCATTACAAAAGAACTCACTAAACAAGCAATGGAGATCCAAGCACAAGAAACACAGACCATGTCACTGGACCTTAGGTACCAGGCCTGGGACTCACCATGTTTACATTTGGAGCATTGCTGTCAGAGGGAAACAGAAGAGAACACATTAAGGAAGGGCACGCTGACCAAAGACTCCATATCACACATGCAAAGTGTACAGGCACCTGCTCACCATGTGATTGCAGCCTCCATTCTTCTCAATGCAGATGTTACACTTGGGACACTGAGGAGACAGAAGGGTGCCATTAGGCTCACATACCATCATATTACACAAAGCTCCTGGCACCCGTTCCCATAGCTCATCGTGCAAGCACTTCTGGGGAGTAGTGTCTCACTTAAATGTGGCAGGTCGCTGAGGCTGGAACAGTAATTCAAGGAAATGAGGTCAGCATGTTTGGCTTTGAAACAATTCAAGCACCAGCTGAGCCCCACTAAGTCTTCTACCATCTGTCCCTGTTGTGAAGCCACTCAAACTAAGCCCAGACTGAATCAGCAGAAAGCCTGCCTGCTGGGGAGGATTGCCAAAGATGCACAAAAGCTGCCACTGTGAATTAAATCCTGGTCAGCTTGCTTGGGCTTTTGCTTCCAGAAGAGGGCATGAACACCATCCCAAGAAATCTGATGCAGCATTTCCCATCACCAGGAAGGATCTACATAATGACATCATGGTCTCAGCTGTGCTTCTGAGTCCACTGACTGGTACAGAGGACGATGACTCCTTCCTATGGAGCTTCTAAATAAAAACTGGGCAGGTCTAGGCTTGCATTATAGCCTTGCTATTCATCAGCTATGGCTATGAACTACACCTTTCCCAGGGATATTACAGCTTACTAGATAGACATTCAATAAAAAGTACTTTTTAAATTATTATTTTCCCCTTGGGTCAAACTTTTCCAAGTATTGTAGCATTTTATTAAAATAAATGCATCCAAATGTACACTAAAATAAACTGCTACAATTAATGCCAAATCTGGGTGAATGTCCACATTTCCCAGCAAGACCACCAGGGCTCTGTGTGTTCTGTTCTTAGAAGACCTATCTCCAGGGCAGGAACCAGGGGAACACTACTGAGGGCAAATCCCTGACAGATAAGACATGGTCCTTACATCTTTAGTGTGAGCACTGATGTAGTTGGCTGTTTCAGAGTCATCTGCACATTTCGTGAGCCATTTCCGGATTGTGGCGCAGTCTGTGGGGGCGTGATACATCTGACGACACTTGAAACTTAAAATTGGAGAAAGGAAAAATACATTCAAATATTTATCATCAAAAGTTAGGGTCTCATGTTTTTGGAGCCTAGACATGCCCAGGATTATTATTTGGGTAGTTTTTTTTTTTTTAATTTATTTTATTTATTCATTTTCAAGCAGAGAGAGAGAGAGAGAGAGAGAGAGAGAGAGAGAGAGAGAGAGAGAGAGCGAGAGAGCGAGAGAGCGAGCCTCCAGGGCCACCACCTTGTGGGCCTGGCTTATGTGGGTACTGGGGAATTGAACCCGAGACCTTAGGCACTAGAGGCAAGTGCCTTAACCGCTGAGCCATCATCTTTCCAGCCCTATTTGGGTAGTTATTAACCATTCTTAAATGGAGTCAAGCACATAATTCAACTTCCCTTTTCATTTTCCCTTCTGCAGTGTTGTGGGTTGAACCCAGGACCTCACACATACTGGGCAAACACTTCATGACAATTATAACCCCACAGCCCTGAACCAACCCTTACCCTTTTGTGAGACAGAATCTCATCTATCTCAGGCTGGCTTTGAACTTAATGTGTAGCAGATAAATGACCTTAAACGTTTTTTTCCCCCTGTGTGTTCAGATGTAAGCACATGTGTGTGAAGACAAGAGGTCAAGTGCCTTCCTCAATCATTCTCCACTCTACTTTTTGAAACTTCTCACTGAACCTGGAGCTCAATGATTCAGCTAGATTAGTGCTGACATTACAAGCATATCACACTTGGCTTTTACATGGGTGGTAAGGAGCCAAACTCAGTCCTCATGCTTGAACTATAGGTCCTTTATCCAGTGAGCCATCTTCCCAGCTCCAACCTTGAACTTTTGATCCTCTTGCCTCTTATATCTCTCGAATGATGGGAATTACAGATGTGTGCAGCCACAGCCAGTTTTATGTGGTGCTGGAGAATGGACATAGGGTCTCCTGCATGGCAGGGGAGTTCTCTCCAAGTAAGCTACATTCCTAGCTGTTATCCCAGCTTCCTGAAGGGAAAGTGAGATACCCTGAAGACCCCTCTATTCAGATCCAAGGTAGGACTGGGACTCTTTTGGGAGCCTCACCACAACTTCCAGCTGATGTGCACATAAGGATGCACAAAGCCGGAACTTGTCAATCTGTTATATCTGGTGAGACCTGCAACTTCAAATTAGAAAACTCACTTCAACACTCATAGAGCTAGGCTCTCATGTTTACAATTTCCTTTTGTCCAATAGCAAAGGCCTTCAGGCAGATAAACAATGCCTAAATAAGGACATAAGCTGTGAATATGGGACCAAGGATGACAAGCAACTGTTTCACTATTCATAACCTTTGATAAGCCAAAGGCCGGCAATAATGTCTTGCTAGGCAGGAGACATGTACCATGAAGTTTCTCTGAAGTCTTCTTTATTTTTTTTTTTTTGGTTTTACAAGGTAGGGTCTCACTCTATCCTAGGCTGACCTGGAATTAAGTCTCAGGGTGGCCTCAGACTCATGGTGATTTTTCTACCTCTACCTCTGCCACCCTGGGACTAAATTGGGCAGGATTAAAGGCATGCACTGCCATGCCCAGCTCTTTTGTTTTTCCAGGCAGAGTGTCTCTCTCTACCTGGAATTCACTCTATACTCTCAGGATGGCCTAGAACTCATGACGATCCTCCTACCTCTGAGTGCTGGGATTAAGGGCATGCTTACCACACCCGGCTTCTCTGGAGTTTTACAACAAATCTTACTTGGAGGTAAAATGAGGACAGATCTGGTCCTAAATTACAGTGCTGAATTTACTAGTAGGTTTATTAACCTTGCACCTTGAACACAAAGATAATAACAGTGCCAATCACAGAGTGAGATGATAAAGGACAGTGATCAGGCATCTGGAAGCTTTTTTAAAAAAATTTTTTTTTTATTTATTCATTTATTTATTTGTGCTACCTTGTGCATCTGGCTTTACATGGGTACTGGGGATTTGAACTTGGGTCCTTCTGCTTTTCAGGAAAACACCTTAACCACTAAGCAATCTCTCCAGCCCCACATAGAAGCTTTTGGTAAAGGTTAGCTATGGAGCTATGGGGAAAAAACTCAAATGTAGAATTCACCTTTTCCCTCCCCGAGGTATGGTCTTACTCTAGCCTAGGCTGGCCTTGAACTCACAGCGATCCTCCTACCTCTGCCTCCAATCCAGAGTGCTGGGATTAAAGGTGTGAGCCACCATGCCTGGCTGAATCCACTTTGAATTAGTTTTATGAAAGTTAGCCAAGAGGGGCTAACTCAGTTGGCAGAATGGTTGCCTAGTATGCACTAAGCCTTGGGTTCAACTACCGCCACCGTACGTACAAATGAGGTGTGGTGGTACATGCCTGTAATGTCATCAGTAAGGTGTGGGCAAGAGGAACAGCAGTTCAAAGCCAAAGCCATCCTCAACTACATAGCAAGTTTGAAGTTAGTAGAGATATACAAGATCCTGTCTCTAACAAAAAAGTTTGGCTGTACACACATGCTGGAGGTCATATTTTCAAACACAGTCATATATTTATTATCAGTGTAGGTAGGTATCTATATAGGCACATAATTGTTGGGTCATGAATAGTATAAACCCCAAAACAGTGCAGTTATTAAGCACTTTGTGGAACATGAAATGCTGGGCACAAACCTGCTCATTTGGAGCACAGTGCTCCTCTGGAGCAGATAGACCATAAGACCAGAACTGCTCAGCACTCATTTGCTCTTACCAGAAAACCTCGTTGCACCGATTGCACTGCACTCGGCGAGCTCTAGGCTCCTGTACCTGAATAACCATGGGGCAGTCTGCACCAGGGCACAGCTGGAGCTGGTAATGACTCTGTTAACACACCAAGAAGAAACAATGAGGATATCCTCTTATTGTTGCCTCTAAAACAGATCTACCTGAATGCTCAAATGCCTCTTGTCTTCCTGATTCCTTATATCAAGGGACTATACCAATTCAGGATATATGTTGTGAAGACCAGACATCAGTCAGAAACTGAAGAGGACCTTTGAATGTCTAGCTTAAACCAGGTACCAACTAACCCAAGATTATTTTACAGAATATAAAACTATACTTGTGGGCTGCATGAAGAAATATGTATCTACAGGCACAGCTACTTAGCTGGTTGGGAACTGAGGCAGGACTGTTTGAACCTAGAAGAAAGAAGTTCAAGGCTAGCCTGGTCAACATAGTGAAAGTATACCTCAAGGAGAAAAAAAGGCAATGCACTGGCCTGGGCTGAAAAGGCTGTGTGTATGACAGGTCAAGGGCTCAAAAAGCCTCCGGAGTATGCAAAGGCAACAAGCAAGGCAAAGAATAAGGCCTTCTGTTTATCCAGCATATATGAGAACATAAACCAATCCAATAAGCTAAGACATAAAAGAAAAAAATGAAGCCAGGCATGGTTGTGCAGGCCTTCAATCCCACACTTGGGACACTGAGACTACATAGTGAATTCCGGGTCAGCTTGGGCTAGAGCAAGACCCTACTTCGAAAAAACAAAATAAAACAAAAAGACAAAATGAAAAGTATATTGCATGGAATCAATAAAGCTAGATGGGTAGCACAACAAAAGGAAAGGAATCCAAAACCAACCAAGCTGAAATCCTGAAAAAGTGCATAAAAAAAAAAAGGAGCGGGGCATGGTAGCCCACGCCTTTAGTCCCAGCACTCAGGAGCAGAGGTAGGAGGATCCCTGTGAGTTTGATGCCAGTCTGAGACTACACAGTGAATTCCAGGTCAGCCTGGGCTACAGCAAGACCCTGCCTCAAAAAACCAAAAGGGGGGGGGTTTACTCCCTTTTGCCTCCCTTATGACAGGAGCTACTCTATTCTCTCTTTTGCCTCCCTTATGACAGGAGCTTCCCCCCCCCACCCTGTGTTTTTGGGTTTTTCGAGGTAGGGTCTCACTCTAGCCCAGGCTGACCTGGAATTCACTATGTAGTCTCAGGCTGGCCTTGAACTCAAAGCGATCCTCCTACCTCTGCCTCCCCAAGTGCTGGGATTAAAGGCATGCACCACCACGCCAGGCTGCTTCTTTACTTCTCTTAATCTAATAAAGTCTCTCTAAACCCTAAAAACAGAAAAATGAATAGAAAAGCAACTCTTGAGATATGCCTTACTTGTATTCACCTCCACAATGGTTTGTTTAAACTGTGCATAAAGTTAGGATGTCTGTCCATTCTCTGGAAGTGAAAACTTGTCACAGGACAAGTAATCAATGGATTTTATTGTTCACTACCACCTAACAGCAGCCTAACGATGGTGATCACCTGGTGTTAATGTAGGCCCAGGAAGACAGAGGACAGAAAAACGGCTGTTGATACCTCCACATAGTCCCTGAAGAGGTAGCGCCTGTATTTGTCTCTCAATTCTTCATTGGGAAGCAATGGAAACACAAAGTCCTCTGGTGTACGAAGTGGACAGTCCTGAGCCATACAAGAGACTCCTGTTGAACAAAGACAATGTGATAACTGTCTTGCAGAAGAGATAACACAATATACTTATCAGGTTAAACCAACAAATTCAGATTCCATATAGGAAACCCTGTTTTATTAATCAGGAGGCAGAGGCAGGAGGTTCGCTGTGAGTTGTACACAGTAAATTTCAGGTCAGCATGGGCTAGAGACCCTACCTTAAACAACAACAACAAAATTAAAATTTAGGTGGTGTATGCCACTTTTAATGCAAGTACTTCAGAGGCTGAGATAAGGTAATTGTGGTGAATTCAAAGCAGTCTGGGCTACAGAGTGAGTTCCAAGTCAGCTTGAGCTAGAATGAGACCCTGCCTCAAAAAAAAAAAAAAAAAAAAAAAAAAAAAAAAATTTATTCAAAGAGAGAAATTAACTCCCTGCCCCCCCAGGTAGGGTCTCACTTTAGTCCAGGCTGACCTGGAATTCACTATGTAGTCTCAGGGTGGCCTTGAACTCATGGTGATCCTCCTACCTCTGCCTCCCGAGTGCTGGGATTAAAGGCATGAGCCACCATGCCTGGCTGAAATTAACATATTTTATAGTGCCACGAGAAAGATATTGCCCCCCCACTATATATTATCAAATAAAATTTAAAATCTAAAAAAAAAATCAGTATATTAGGGTTAGTGTTTAACAATTTAGTTTTATTGTATTTAGTAGTATATAAATGTGATTATCATTAATATATTGAAGTTATTTTTTTTGGGGGGGGGAGTCTCATGTAGTCCAAGCTGGCCTCAAGCTGGGTCTAGCCAATATAGGCCTTGAACTCCTGATCCTTCTGCCTCCACTCCAAATGGCTGGAATTACAGGTATAATAGGTACCACATCTAGGTGAATATGGTGAGATTTTGCATGTAACAATATGATGATAATTAGTTTCAATATCAAGTCATAAAACAAATATTCCTGTAGATGATCATCAAAAGTGATTTACTAAAAAAGTGGGCAGAGTGGATGGCTCAGTGGTTAAAGGCACTTGCTTGTAAAGCCTAAAGGCCCAGGTTCAATTCCCTGGTACACACGCATCTGGAGTTTGTCTACAGTGGCATAAAGCCCCCTGGTATGCCATTCCTCCCCCCTCCTCCCAGAGCTTGCAAATAAATAGATACAATTTTTAAAAAAGTGATTTATGTTATTTTTGCCCAGTAGCAAATTCTCTTGGGTGTTTTCAATCACAGCTGCAACACAAGGAATGGATACAGATAGGCAGCTTAAAGGTCAGTTCCTTTAAAGGTGAGAGAAGACAAATCTTACATTCACAACAAAAGTTAGAACAGCTTTAATTTTGTCTCTTTGCTTAGGGATGGGACTGATACATTTGGAAACCACTGAATGTGAGAATAAAAACCCTCAGTCTTAGAACACTTGTTATACACCAGCCTTATATGAACTCTGACAGACTCACCCACACCGACACCGTCCTTGACAAGTACTGAGCAGTGCTGCTCCCAGCAGCTTCGGCAAAACTGGTGCTGACAGGCCAGAGAGAGCAGATTTTCCTTCCGTACAAACTGCATGCACACTGCACAGTGGTGAGGGGGATGGGCTGTGGAGACCTGAGAGAGGTAGAGCCAAATAAGACAAGAAGTAGTTTTGAGATCTGGGAGGCCTTGTACAGCTGAGAACATGGAAGGCAATCCCCAAACTACCAGTTTCCAGGTCCAACTGTAACTAGACTGAGTACCAAAGGGGGCTAAGCAGAAAGCATACACCAGCCAGGCTTCCTGGAGAAGGTGGTTCCTGAGCTGAGTTTACAGAGCCACTAGGACTCAAGAGACTTGGAGAAGGCTGAAATAAAAACCTAAAATGGTTTATAATGTTAAGACTGAAAAACAGGATTTCAAGATTGCCAACATCCTTCAAGGTCATTTTAGGATAACTTCTTTTAGAACCTATGAGTTTCTTTTGTAAATCGCTTGTGTTCCACATAGCAGTTAGCCCTCAACAAGAACAAATAACAGTCCTACAGGTTCTTAAAGGCTGAGCCTGTAATGGTTCTTGCAACCCACACTGCAGTTTTGTCAAGGACAATGGTTTTCCCCAAATATGCCCAAACTAGAAATATCAGAGATTTTACTGAGTTACAACACAACCTTAACACACTAAAGAGATGGGTAGGAAAGGAACTCCTCTAGGATATGGATAAATGACTACTAAGCTACGCTACAAGTCAAGCTCAGGAAAAAAGGCATTCTCATGCTTATCCAAGAATGGTTCTGGAAACCTTTCTCCTAAAAGGCTACAAAAAGTATGTGGTACTCTGAGCCTCAATTCTCTCTCCTTCACGATTTTTTTTTTTGGGGGGGGGGGGGTTTCGAGGTAGGGTCTCACTCTAGCACAGGCTGACCTGGAATTCACTATGTACTCTCAAGGTGGCCTTGAACTCATGGTGATCCTCCTACCTCTGCCTCCAGAGTGCTGGGATTAAAGGCGTGCGCCATCATGCCCAGCGACGATTTTTTAAAAATTATTTGCAAGCAGAGAGAGAGAAAAGTGAGGGGAGAGGGAAAGGGAGTGAAATGGGCATGCCAGGGGTTTGCTGTAAACAAACTCCAGATGCACGCACTACTTTGTGCATCTGGTTTTATATGGGTACTGGCGAATGTCAGGCTTTGCAAGCAAGTGCTTTTATAACCACAGAGCCATCTCTTCAGCCCCCTCCCCTACAGGCTTGTTTAAATACAGTTGTCATTTGAAAATCATTCAACAAACTATTTGTTAATCTAGACACACAGAAAACTGCTAAGCATTAAGATATAGTTTCTGCCAAGAATGGTGGCACATGCCTTTAATTCCAGCAGAGGAAGGAGGATTGAGGATCGCCTTGAGTTCGAGACAACCCTGAGACTACATAGCGAATTCTATCTAGGTCAGCCTGAGAGCAAAACAAAGCAAAACAGATACAGTTCTATGGTAGTCACTTCACATATAAAGTTTAAAGAAATAACTAGAGGAATTTAGAAGGATGTAAATACAAATATGCTTTGTGAAAAACGTGGCTTGGATTTAGGTCTTTTATCGAGTTGGGATCACATGCCACTTTGCATCTTACTTGACATGGGTGCTGGGTAACAACCCAGGTGGGCAGTCTTTGCAAGTAAGCACTTTTATATGTTGAGCAAACTTTTAAAAAAAGTCCAAACATTCTAAGGCAGGGAAGGCACAAGCAGTCAGAGTAGTTCAGGGAATACAGGTTGTCTCCAAGTGCATACACTTGTGTGTGTGTGTATGTATGTGTATATATATATATATATATATATATATATATATATATATATATATATGTGTGTGTGTGTATATATATATATATATATGTGTGTGTGTGTGTGTATATATATATATATATATATATATATATATATATATATATATATATATAGAGAGAGAGAGAGAGAGAGAGAGAGAGAGAGAGAGTGTGTGTGTGTGTGTGATAGACTGGAAAAGGCTCTATGATAGGCAATGAACTATTACCTAAAATCCAGTTTTGTGGATTGAATCCAGGGCTTCATGCATGGTAGGCAAGCATTCTACCACTGAGCTATATCATCAACCTTAAGCTTTAAAACTGACAGAAATGGGAGATTTAGGCCCAGAATAAGGATATTTGGCATGCTACAGCACACAGCAAAGCTGGTTGTCATTGACACTGTAAGTCACAAAGGACTATACACCTAAGGAAACCTCACTCAAGGAGAAGACACACTCACATGTTTGGATGGATTCGGCTGAACTCGAGCCTCAATGAGCAGCTGAGCAGAATTAGACTTGTATCTAAAATACAAACGGAAAAAACAAAGGGAAACTGAAGCAAATTTTACATCTCAACAATAGGCTAAACCATGTGCTGATGTCATATTTAAGTGACATTTATCTCAAGCCAGAAATGATGGCTCACACCTGTAATCCCAACACTTAAAAGGCTTAGGTAGATCAGGCAGGTCTACAAAGTCAATTTAAGGGTGCTCTAATTGCCTCCTCACTGACCAAGCTTTTCATTTACATGCAGATTTCTTTCCTCTCCCATCCTTTTCTTCCTTTTTTAACTGGGTGTGTGGGGCATACTTCTTGGGACAGGGTTTAATCACCTAGCCCTGCCTAGCCTGGAACTAAGTAGATTTGGCTGGCCTTGAATTTGTGACAATCATACTGAGTGCTAGGATTACAGGCATGAGCCACAACATCTGATCCACAAATATTTGAGTATGTATGTTTTGCATTTGTATGTGTCTAAGTGTGGGGAGAGGCCAGAAGTTTCAGTCAGGGTTCTTCTTAATTGCTAACCCCCCCCCCTTTTAAGGCAGGGTCTCAAGCACCCTTAATCATTGAGCAATCTCCCTAGCCCTTGTGCCATGACTTTTAGATACCAGACACACAAGTTGGCCACCTTCTGTATCTGGCTTTATGAGGGTAGGTACTGGGGAATTGAAATTGGGTACTTCTGCTTTGCAGGCAGATGCCTTAACCACTGAGCAACATATCTAGTATGTGTATGTATTTATGTATATATGTACATACGAACATATATAAAAAAACCCTAACAAAGGGGAAAAAAAGATGAAAGCCTGGCGTAGTGGAGTATGCCTTTAATCACAGCACTTAGAAGGCAAAGATAGGAGGACTGCTATGGGTTCAAGGCCAGACTGGAACTACAGAGTGAGATTCAGGTCAGTCTGGACTAGAGTGAAACCTTACCTAGAAAAAACAAACAAGAAAGGAGTAGAAAATGAGGTTGGTAGGAGGGGCTATGAACATGGTATATTGTCTATACATATGGAAGTCGTCAATAAAAAGTTATTTTAAAATTTATTTATTTACTTACAAGCAGAGAGAGAGAGAGAGAGAGAGAGAGAGAGAGAGAGAGAGAGAATGAATGAATGAATGAATGAATATGGGCATGTCAAGGCCCCGAGCCACTGAAAATGAATTCCATAGACATGTGCCGCCTTGGGCATCTGGCTTTATATGGATACTGGGGAATCGAACCCAGGTCATTAGGCTTTGCAAGCAAGCACCTTAACCACTGAGCAAACTTTTCAACCCAATAAAAGTTTAAAGAACTTGGTGTCAGAGCTGGCAAGTTCAGCCCCAAGTCAGAACCTATAAAAAACCCCAATTTGGGTCTCTAGGTAGGTTTTACCCCACTCCTGTCTTCTCATGGGAAGAAGCTCTCCATACTCTCAATTTCCTTCTCTTAAGCACTTTAAGCTCTATCTATAATCTAATAAAATTTCTCCAAACTTTAAAACAAAAAAAAGTCAGATTTGATTATGGACACTGGTAATTTCAATACTTGGGAGATTGGAGCAGTTGGATAGCCACAAATTCAAGGTCAGCACACCCGGCTTTGTATACAAATTTTAAAAAAAGTTAAAGTGGACCCTACTTCGAAAAACAAACAAACAAACAAACAAAAAAAAAAAAAACAAAAAGTTAAAAGTCAGTAGCCTGGCATGGTGGCACACATCTTTAAGTCCCAGCACTAGGAAGGCAGAGGTAGGAGGATTTCGGTGAGTTCAAGGCCACCCTGGGCTAGAGGGAGACCCAACCTTGAAATAAATTAAAATTAAAAAAAAAGTAAGCCAGGCGTGGTGGCACAAGCCTTTAATCCCAGCACTTGGAAGGCAGATATAGGAGGACCGCCATGAATTCGAGGCCACCCTGAGACTACAGTGTGATTTCTAGGTCAGCCTGTGCTAGAGTGAGACCCTACCTCAAAACAAAACAAAATGAAACAAAACAAACAACAAAAACAAACAAACAAAACTGAGGTTGAAGAATATACTGAAGCTGGGCGTGGTGGCGCACGCCTTTAATCCCAGCACTAGGGAGGCAGAGGTAGGAGGATCGCCGTGAGTTCAAGGCCACCCTGAGACTACATAGTGAATTCCAGGTCAGCCTGGACTAGAGTGAGACCCTACCTCGAAAAACAAAAAAGAAAAAAAAAAAAAAAAAAAAGAATATACTGAAGACAGGAAAATGTTCATAAAGTGTTCAATTATTTTGGCAGAAAATAAAATAGTGTGGTCCAATATTTTAGAAATACAATATAAATATCGGAACAATATATCCAAAATATAAATAATTACCAGAGGGTGGGTAGGCAGAGAGGATGCTGTGGGCAATGTCATTACCTTTCCCTTGAACATCTTACCTGTCCAATATCTCTGAGACTTGCCAGTGGAAATTAACTAATATGAGTTTTGCAACTGAATGAGATACCTGAAAAGAAAAGAAAAAAAACACACACACACAATTGTAACTTCTTTTAGAGTGCTCCAGTCTGAGACCTGTGTACATTCACTTGATTTCCATATGTTCTTTTGTTTGGTTTTTCCAGGTAGGGTCTCACTCTAGCCCAGCCTGGCCTTGAACTCACAGTGCTCTTCCTACCTGTCTCCCAAATGCTGGGACTAAAGGCAAATGCATGTGCCACCACACCCAGCTCCATATTCTTTTTCTTAGTTCTCTGCTTTGTCTTTTTAAGTTCAAACACTTACTATAATCATAGTAATATTTTTCTACTATCCCACCATAAAAATTAGAAACTTTTATCAGCCTGGACTAGAGCGATAACCTAACTTGAAAAACCAAAAAAAAAAAAAAAAAAAAAAGAAACTTTCATTTGAAACTTAAACAAAACCATGCCCTCTATTATAAATAACAATCTGGCATCCAATATAAGTCAAAGGACTTCCCTATTTCCCTGCTGGTTCCCTAGTGTGACATATGCTCCCTCATGCTGTCACTATACTTCCAGTTAAACTTTCTATCTGCAATAAATCTCCAGGCCTCGGGCTGGAGAGATGGCTCAGCGGTGAAGGCACTTGCCTCCAGTGCCTAAGGCCCTGGGTTCAATTCCCCAGGACCCACATAAGCCAGACCCACAGACCCACAAGGTGGTGGCCCTGCTGCGCTCTCTCTCTCTCTCTCTCTCTCCTTGAAAATGAATAAATAAAATATTTTTTTAAAAAAAAAATCTCCAGGCCTCGATTTCCTGGTGTATATACTGTACACGTATCAATAAAAAATATTCTTTAAAATTATTTTATTTGGTGGGGCATGGTGGCACACACCTTTAATCCCAGCACTTGGGAGGCAGAGATAGGAAGATTGACATGAGTTTGAGGCCACCCTGAGACTATCTAGTGATTCCATGTGGGTCTGGGATAGAGCAAGACCCTATGCCAAAAAACCAACCCCCCCCCATTTATTTACAAGAGATAAAATAGATATAATGAGTTCCACCAGGGCCTTCTGCCACTGCAAACCATTACAGATGCATGTACCAGTTTGTGCATCTGGCTTTACATGGGTACTGGTGGTCTAAACTGGGGCTGGCAGGCTTTTCAAGCAAGTGCCTTTAACTGCTGAGCCATCTCCCCAGTCCCCTTCCATTTAAAAAATTATTTATTTATTTATTTATTTATTTGCAAGCAGAGAGAGAGACATAGAGGTGAGAGACAGAGTTGCCGTGCTAGGGCATCCAGCTGCTGCAAACAAACTCCAGGTGCTTGAGCCACTTTGTGCATCTAGCCTTACGTGGGTACTGGGAAATCAAACCCAGGTTGTTAGGCTTTGCAAGCAATCATCTTAACTGCTGAGCCATCACTCTCATGTTTAAAATCCTTGATTTCTCGACAAGCCCTAATTTCAAAGTCAGTTTTAAAGTTTATGGATGGCTGGGTGTGGTAGCTTTAATCCCAGCACTCCAGAGGCAGAGGTAGGAGGATTACCATGAGTTCAAGGCCACCCTGAGACTACATAGTGACTTCCAGGTCAGCCTGGGCTACAGTGAGACCTTACCTCGAAAAACCAAAAAACAAAACAAAAAGTTTATGGATGGTCTTTCCAGCCCCTACATTCTCTTAAAGACATTTAAAGCACATGGTTCTGGCTATCAAAGAGCCTCAGAAAGTGATTTGAGCTATCAACTCTACTATAAATTCCTCCTGCTAAGGAAATGAGAAAGGATATATGTAACACTAGGTTATTTATAGTATCATAAATAATTTAACCCAAAACAGAGTGGGGGGAGGAGAACGCTTGGTAAATAATAGAGAACATCCATGTAATGGACAACTATGTAGTTATTGAAAAAGAAAATAACTTAGCCGGGCGTGGTGGCGCACGCCTTTAATCCCAGCACTCGGGAGGCAGAGGTAGGAGGATTGCCATGAGTTCGAGGCCACCCTGAGACTACAGAGTGAATTCCAGGTCAGCCTGGACTACAGAGACCCCCTACCTCGAAAAACCAAAAAATAAATAAATAAATAAATAAATAAAAAATAACTATATTGAAATACAAAGTTCACATTTCTTCCAACAGGGACTTGTTTATCTCAAGGTGACTTGAATATGTCTTTCAACTTCTGATTTCCTGCCTCCAGAGCTTTGTTCATGTTAGGCAAGTACCCCATAACAGGGTTACACCCCCAGCCCCAGAAGTTCACATTTCAACATTAGGTTAAAGAAGTGTGACAGTTAAATCATACCTTCGGACAAGTTCTATGGATTCCATGCTTGCCCCCCACTCCCCCTGAATAGGAGGTGTCTCTGACTAGAGTTCAAACCTAAGTGCTAAAACTGGTTGGTCAGGTATGGACCAACCAGCTGTCTCTCTGACTTACCTGAAACAAAGTACAGCCCTCTTCCCTCCATATGGCTTCCTAGGTGAAGGGCTTCTAAATTTCCAGGCCTTAGGAAGGTAAGGCTGGGGTGGGGGATCAGGATTTTTCCCACATGAACTTTTTTCCTCATGATGGGAACCCTCTTTTCTTTCCTTCTTCTACTTGTTTGGCTTAACAGCATAGATTTTGCTAAAACCTCGGTCACCTGCCCTCTCCACACTGGTGGCTGGAGATCTCTGTAACTTCCCATTCTCTTAATTAAGGCATGGGCTACTTTCCCCTATCCCACTCCTGAAATCCTCTAACTCCAATTGGAAATAAACGTGTGTGATAAAGAAAATGCTCTCTTAGAGCTTAGATAGTTTGTCCAATTCTTTGGCACACTGAGATACAACCTGGGGGAAGTACCGTGAGTAAAGCTTTGGGATGTTAACCCCGATACAGAAGCAAGTAGAAAGACAGCATCTCTGTAATGACCAAAATATCTTACTAATTGGAAAGTACACTAATTGCACAGCACCCTTACGTGTCAAGATTTGGGTGGAATCACAGAAAGCTTAGGTATATGTGAAGGCCTAGATTGGGCTTCCGAGAAAGGATAGAGCATGCCTCAAGCTCCACACATAACCTGGGGTACTCTGATCATGGGGCCGAATCCTACAACATGCAGCTTCCAATCATCTGTAAGAAAGCAGTATCTGCCTAGTCCACAGAACAGCACTTCAGAGGGGAAGCCAGTACCACCTTGTGATCACCTCCCAGCTCCAGTGATTGCTAAAGACTAAATAGGGTATATGCTGGAGCAGTATTAGTATCAAAGGCTATATTATTAGTGTCTTTCTGTCCCACAGGCCAAGAACCTGTGGAGAAAACCAAGTGTCATAGTTTGAAGGAATGTCCCCAGTAAATTCAAGACTTTAAAGTTTTTCTCCAGGTGCCTAGTTGGAGGGTGTGTCACCTTGGGTAGATCTGAATTCCAGTTATACATATGCAAAGAACAGTAGTCTAAGCTCAAGCCTGAGTTCCTGCTTTTTGAGAGTTGGAGTATGTTTGCTTGCTTGAGGTGCTAGTAAAGGGTTCCTCTATCTGTTTGGATCTGGGAAAGGGGGCCAACCTCTTTTGCCATTCTGGAACTTCCCCCTGGATCTATTATTTCAATAAATACTTTCCTCCCAAAACTGTGCCTGATTTGGAGATTCATTCCATGGTGTGTGGCTGCTAGACACCAAGGATGCAAGACAGCTGACTTCACATGGGGGTTTCTGCTTCCCTCCCATGAAAAGAGGCCACCCTGGGCTGGAGAGATGGCTTAGCAGTTAAGGCCTTTGCCTGCAAAGTAGAAGGATCAAGTTCAATTCCCCAGTGCTCACATAAAGCCAGATGCACAAGGTGGGGCATCTGTCGGCCTCTTTCTCTCTGTATCTCTCACTCTCAAGTAAATAAATAAAATATTTTTAAAAGCCGGGCGTGGTGGCGCAGGCCTTTAATCCCAGAAAGGAGGGGCTGGAGAGATGGCTCAGGGGTTAAGGCACTTGCCTCCAGTGCCTAAGGCCCCCGGTTCAATTTCCCAGGACCCACATAAGCCAAACCCACAAGGTGGTGGCCCTGGTGCTTGCGCTCTTGCGCTCTCTCTCTCTCTCTCTCTCTCTCCCCCTCCCTCCCTCTCTGTATCTCTCTGT